>JABUQX010096979.1:2500-24666 GCA_015478945.1 Trachelipus rathkii
TTTTTAGCATCAAATAATATATTTACAAGTTTATAAAAACATACATTATTTAAAAGCATATATGGAATAAATACTAGACTCCACACAAATTAGAATATAAGGGTTGAACAGGGTAAGACATAGTTTTACACAACTTACATTATTATATTTTAAAAAATAAGGTGATATAATGATTATTCAATATAATTTTTAAATCTAAAGTCAATTATGTGAACAGCGTCGTTTTTTGCTCTATAAACGGAAATCCAATGTCCTGTTGAGTGATATGACGAGGCAACGTATTGAATATGAAGCAGGTATCATTCTCCAAACTTTACAGAGTTTATTTCGTTAATAAGCTGAATACCTAAAAAGCGAGGTTTCATTTTTAAAAACACCGTTGTAAATTTCCTCTTCATTCATACTTAATACTTCAAAAGTAACGTTGCGTACTCTGTTAAATTTCAATGAGTTTGTGGATGCCTCAAGATAACCACTACAGTGATGGGTGTTTTGTAGACTTGTATCCAAAAGAGAGAACTTAGTCCTAAGGTTGCCCTTTCTTCAAAATGTTTAAATGAAGGCGTTAAAGCTGAAAGGTCTGCAGTTAGATCATAGGCGTATAAATTACTATTCTTTGCGTATTCTTCCAAGATTTAATTCTGTCCCACTATCATTACATGATACAGAATTGGCTATTAAGTCGTAAAAAGGGCGGGTACAGAGAGATGTCTCCGTTGTTAACAATTTCATAATCACGCCGTGAAGGCAAGCCATTCACATGTAACTGATGCCCCTAAGTCGAAAGGGTGTGAATTTTAGGTGACTTTTTATAATTTCCTGAGTAGGCCTCATGTTCCACAATCCCTATTATTATTTTGGGGTAATTTCCGTTTCACAATGTTAGGGATATTGATGCTCGATAATCCTTGAGTGAAATTAAATATCTTGGTTTCAACTCTCTTATAGGATACTTTGCTGTTGTATTCAAAAGCGTATTTTCAATTTCCAAATGACGTTGTGGTGATAATTTCACTTTCTAACATAGAGATAGGCTCCAACAGCTTGAAAACTGGCTCTGGACATACAGCCGTAGCAGTAGGCTTACTTTTTATTTTAAGAGCAAATTTAGGATTTGATCGGTTAAAAGGATTCCTAGTAACTACAGAATGGTAAGAAATGAGTCTTTTCTTGAAGAGAAGAATATAGCCATTTAATCGTCCGTAAAATTCATAAGTATTATTTATGACCTTAGCTGCTTTATCTATATGTGCAGCTTCATCTTTGAAACTATAAAAACCACATGATTGGAGATGAGATAGTTTAGCGTCATCTGAATAATTTAACAAATGTTCTATATAACTTCTATAAGGGTAATTAGCAGCTGACGCACCCAGTGAAGTTCCGTTAAGATAGACTTCAACCTGAGTGAAACATGTATACAGGAAATTTGATTCTGTATATACTATATGGTGTCATCACCCGTAGGAAAATCTGTACCATCAGGTTTTGTCAATTTCCGTTTTTACATATAAAAACACATTAGAGGGATCTAGGTATTGATCAGAAGTGCCCTGGAATATTGAATCTCTAGAGGACATCTGTATTGGTAATTGAATGCATAGGATTAATACTGATAAAGTTGGATCGCTTACGCTAATCTGTGTTGGGTTCATGGAGAAGAGATCCAACTCACTCTACAAACAATCAGGGCTAGAGGAGAAGGAAATGCATCTTGTATGTGCGAGTTCTGGACGTATAATGAACATTTTCATGAAAAACATTACTTATATACAGTAATACACATCTCGTATAAAAGTTATCAGTTAGTAATTAAATAGCAAATACATCAATACATTTTTTCTTTAGAGTTTTTTTCCGCTTAGTATTTTTCTTTATGACAATCTTCTTGGTCCCTCGACCTTGACCTGACATTTTACGTCTTATTTTACGCTTAACATCCATCCCACAATCTCGTCTGAACCATCGGCAATACGTCTTTTTAATGCTGCACGAGGATTTATTTCCTGCCGCAATATCTTGAATAGTTGCAAACTCTGTTCCTATAGCTTTTTTACCTAAATATTCCCCACCTCTCCTGAGTAGAAGCCTTGCACTTCCATAGCTTGCAAAAAATTCCACCAAGGCCATACCCCTCTGCATTTTTGATCCTCTGAATACCCTTTCTTTGTCCATTATTACAGGAGTGTCTTTCTTATACTATCTTCTTTACACTGTGAGAGTATGTTAATGAATGAAAAATATATCTGACTACACCTCTTATATACTATAATCCAATTTATGCATTGTAATTCACATCTGTTTCTTTCAATACTGAACTTTGCCAATAATCAATGTCCGTCTGTAATAGGGAAGGGATTTCCTTTCTATATCTTTTATATGCACCGTACACAGAGTCAAAATTTGATCTATTTCAGAGGTAGATAATGAACATTCGGGAATGTTATAACTTTACTCTCTTTGGGAAAATATACTACTCTTAATAAAGGAGCTTTAGTATTACCTACATATTGATGATCAATTATATTTGTATATACATAAGCCATACCAGGGTGGTTGAGCATCTCGGATGGGGTACATGTATAATTCAGCAGTACTCGGTCTGCTTCATCTTTTTGTTCATGCGGAGTCATGCGGTTATTTCTCCACAGATAGTATAATCCTCTTCAACATAGTAGGGGACATCATGAAGTATATCCAGCTCACCATACCGTTTGCGGATATGTTTTCGCTGCCATTGCGACCGTTCGAGAAAAAACGTATCACGGTTTCTCAGGTTTACACTTACTTTTGATCTTAAAGATATTATTACTTTATCTTCATAGGTACGCAAATCAGTTTTGTATACCAAATCCTTACACATAATACTCATATCAAAGAGGTCGTTTAAATGACTGAAAATAGCAGGCACCGATTTAAAATAAGCTCGTCGCAGAGTAAATTCTTCAAAGAAGTATTCTCTTGTAGCAAATGTAGTTGTATTCACCTTTTTTGCAATTGTAGTCCTTTTCAGATACCGGGTATCTTTCACTTGTAATATAGTTTCAACACATTCTACACTTCTGTACACCACCATCCAGAGTAGATTGTGAGGTAAATTTTCTATGTCCGTATTTAATATCATTTCACATAATCCTACTTCGTATACCTCTCTTTCAAGTTGTATAGGATTCATTAACACAGTTGTAAAATCAGCGAGTTTATTATCAGGATGTAAATCCAAAGAGGCTGAAGAAGGGAGAGTTAAATAGAAGTGATCTACACTCTCCATGATTATAATGTCAACTGATTAATGATTCTTAACTTCACTTGCATTTATATAAGTATTAAACTTAGCAGGATACCCCCTCCATTCACAAGTAAGCTGCTTATTTTTTCCTTTTACCTCTCGTAGTCTAATTTTTTTCAATTTATACTCGTGAGTTTACAGGGTTGAACCTTACTTTTTGTATTTCTTGTTTATAGAACCCTCCTTTTATTTTTTCACCATTTAAATCCTCCAGATAATATAACTTTAAACTATCACGACGGAATGGACGGATATTGTGAACTTTAAAAACTTCCGTAGTCCATCCGGCTTCATACCCCTTTCTGAATCTTTCTTCTGTTCGAGATACTCTTACATAATCGTTCACCTTTATTCCTGAATTATCTTTAATTTTTCTTACTTTTTTATCCTGTTGTATAACAGGTTTATCCAGCTTTAACATTTCTAAAGGTGTTGTCTTTATAGTTCTATGGTAAGATCTGTTATAAGAATAAGCTAGATCGTCCAGTATATCAATATATTTAAAAGTGTTCATTTTAGTAAAATACCTATGCATGCGCTCTTTAATAGTACGTTGGACTCTTTCAACTATAGCTGCCTTATTTACGGAAAATGTATTGTAATAGCTTATATCATACTCTTTGATTAATTCTTGAAACGCGTTACCTAAGAACTCACCGCCCCTATCTGACCAGAACATTTTTGGCCACCTACATTCCGTTTCTATAATTTCTCTCATTGCATCACTCACAGTCTTGGATTTTTTTTATCTTTTTTAATCACTTTTAACCATAAGTATCTAGAGTATACGTCAATAGTAAAAAGTACGTATTGAATCCCATCATTATAAGAACTATATTTAATCATTTCAGTTAAATCTATCTGCCATACACTATCGACCTGTAGAGCTATAGTTTTCCGCGTAGGAAATTTTTTCTACAGGTTTTATGTAGAGTTAAATGCCTCTTCCCCTCTAAATATTTTTTAACATCTTTTTTTCCTCACATTAGGAAACCTTAAGCAAACCTAGGGAAACCACCAAACTATTTGGCTCCTCAGATTAAAGTAATACTTATCAACCACCTCCTTCGCCTCCATGTTGACTACTGACACACCAACATGTAAACGCTTATATATATATATATATATAAATATATATATACTATATATAATATATATATATATATATTATATATATATATATATATATAATATATATATTAATATATATTATATATATATATTAATTATATATATATATATATATATATATATATATTAATATGTACAAAAATGTGATTAAAGTCAAAACATGTTAAAGAAAATAAGGTCTAAAATAACATATTATTTATATACAAGCATTACAACTAAATAACTAAATAAACAGCATATATATATATATATATAATATATATATATATATATATATATATATATACTAATATATATATATATAGTTATATATAATATTATATAATATTATATTATATATATATATATATATATATATTATATATATATATATATTATATTATTATATATATATATATTATATATATATATATATATATATATATATATATATATATATATATATATATATATATACTATATATATATAATATATATATTATATAATATATATATATTTATATATATATTATATATATATATATATATATATATATTATAAATATATATATATTATTATATATATATATATATATATATGATATACATAATTACGACTTAATCCAACTAAGCCTATTATAAGGTGTGTTTTTCTTATTCTTCTTCTGGTAACACATTTGAATTCACGCGATCCGTAACAACTTCCCTAAGGACTTGAGTCAGGTCTTGGCGTAATAGGGATATTATCCAAGTCTGCTAATCGTTGTGTATTTAAGATTAAAGTTCTGGGAAAATTAATAGTCTGAAGTTCTTGCTTGATCTCATTCCAGCCTTTTACAGGGCCTTTCTTCCAGTCACGTGAGAGATCAGCTATCAAATCCACAATATTTGAACCTTTAACTATTTCATCATCGATAATGATCTGTCCTGAATCATTCAAAGATAATTGTTCTTTTAAAATATTATATAAAGCTATTCCTGATTTACGCACTCTAATAGGTAAGCTCTCCTCTAGGATATTTTTAAAATTTATCTTCATTTTTCACTTCAAGTTTTACTTCATTAGGTATATCTACATCATCGGGTAGCGGTTTACGTAGTGATGGACGTAGATGCAAGTCTTTAAGATCTATCAATTTTTGTATGGCATCTTGGTATAAGATGCGTTTCTCATGGATGTTTAATGTCTGAAATTTAATATCCTGTAACTCTTTGTAGGAATTGTTATCTTTCTTTCAACATTTAGGAATCATATAAGCTGGAGTGAGGCTGTCTGAAAAGATATATGAATCGTTCACAATATAAGGATTCTGATGGTGCAGCTGTTGCTGAAGTGAAAGAGGTTGTAATGCATTGTGTGGTAATGCCTGCATATATTGAGGTGGTGAATGATGAAACTGTGACTGTGGATTTTGCACAGTGCGCGGTAATAACTGTTCATATAGAGGTTTTGAGTGTTGAATCTGAGGAACTGAATTTCTGTAACAGCTGCTGATTATTATACTTTTTCTCATACTCATTAATTTGGAAGTACACGCAACCTTCTTTCATCACGGTACAACCACTTAGTTAATCAAGTGGAGCTATAAACGGAGAAGAGTAATGGAAGGAATGCCCCTCCCCTCTCTGAAGTAACTTCTTTTTATTTTTCAGAATTTTTTAATGTTGAGGGAAGTTTTTTAATGATGTTTCTATAACGGCGTAGCTTTACCTTCTGAGGTCTGTTTAAAGGAACATTTCCTTTTATAAGATTTAAACAGACTTCACATACACACTGGGCGAATTTCTCATCCTCGTTAATTAGTTTACGTTTTTCAGATGGTTTCAGCTTTTTAAATTTTTTTATATAAGAGGTAAATACTTTGCAGTTAGAGCACTCATTATTCAGGTATGTATACAGTTTCTATCTCATAGGGAAGAATGTTGGTATGGAGCAACACTCTGTACGTGTTTTTGGGTGAAGTTCACACATAAATAACCGTGAGGGATCGAAGTAACCTCTTTAATACTTTTAAGAACTCTTTCCTTTGAAGGGGAAACATTTGAGTTTCCCAACACATTAATTTGACTCATGTCTCTTCTCTGGCCGAACAACATAAATACTGCGTGTTTAAAGAAACACTTCGCATATGTTGCTTTGATGAAAAATATTCTGTGTTTAATGAAAAACACAGAGATATTTAGATGGTGAAGATAAACTGTGAACGCTTCTGCTATTTCCAAATTCAATTTGTGCATTAAATCATCTAATCCAATAATTTTGTGACCATGTATATTGTCCAACGATCTAATATCGTATATGCCTTCATGAAATTGAATAACATCTTTATAATCTTTAAATTTTTCCTGATAAACATTATAACACATATTATTTTTACAGGGGCACGCTCAAAAATCTCCATTTCCTTTAAAATTTAATAATAGAAAGGTTTTACCACATCCTGTCGGACCTGCTACAAGACATGTAGCCGGACTTCGGAAGCGTAAATTTCTCCACATCCATACTCGCCAAGTGAATAATGAATAATGAGATTATTAAAGCTGTAAAGCAGTAAAGTATATGTTTTTAATAAATTGTACGAAATTTTATTTAAAAAGTATTAAAACAAAAATAAAATAGAAATAAATATAAAATATAATAATAAATAATATATAAATAATAATAATAAAAAGTATAAAACAAAATAAAAATATAAAAAGAAACATTTTTTAAAACATATAGTTAAAGCAGTAAAGCATAGAGTTAAAGCAGTAAAACAGTAAAACAAAAGCATACTAATCCCTTTGTTGCTAGGTAACACCTCTATTGATTTACTGATTTACTGCTTTAAGGTATGTAATGTTAATAAATATATGAGTTAGAGCAGTAAAGCAGAGAGTTAAAGCAGTAAAACATGAGTTAAAGCAGTAAAGCAGTAAAGCAAGGTAACATCCTTCTATTGATTTACTGATTTACTGCTTTAAGGTATGTAATGTTAATAAATATATGAGTTAAAGCAGTAAAGCATATGAGTTAAAGCAGTAAAGCAGTAAAACAAAAGCATACTAATCCCTTTGGTGCTAGGTAACACCTCTATTGATTTACTGATTTACTGCTTTAAGGTGTGTAATGTTAATAAATATATGTTAAAGCAGTAAAGCATATGAGTTAACAGTAAAGCAGTAAAACAAAAGCATACAATCCCCTTTTGGTCTAGGTAACACCTCTATTGATTACTGATTTACTGCTTTAATTAAGGTATGTAATGTTAAAAATATATGAGCTTAAAGCAGTAAAGCAGTAAAACAAAAGCATACTAATCCCTTTGGTGTTAGGTAACACCTCTATTGATTTACTGATTTACTGCTTTAAGGTATGTAATGTTAATAAATATATGAGTTAAAGCAGTAAAGCATATGAGTTAAATCAGTAAAGCAGTAAAACAAAAGCATACCAATCCCTTTGGTGCTAGGTAACACCTCTATTGATTTACTGATTTACTGTTTTAAGTTATGTAATGTATGAGTTAATGTTAATAAATATATGAGTTAAAGCAGTAAAGCATATGAGTTAAAGCAGTAAAACAGTAAAACAAAAGCCTACTAATCCCTTTGTTGCTAGATAACACCTCTATTGATTTACTGATTTACTGCTTTAAGGTATGTAAAGTATATGTTTTTAATAAAATTTCGTACAATTGTTATAAAAATGAATGATCATAGTAATATTTGAAAAGAAAATTCTTGAATAGTTTTTACATTGATATCATATTTTACCGTTCGCAGACTCGGTAATATTGCGCCTACGGGCGCACGCGGCGGCAGTATACGCGAAATTATTGAGCCTGCGGGCTCACCGCGGCGGTTGCGCCTCGGGCGCCGCGGCGGTTTCGTGGCGGGGTGGCGCCTGCGGGCGCACGTGACGGTTTCGCGGTCTGATCTCAAACGTTTTGACAAAATCACATATCTTTATTGTGATGTGTCATGTTGTTACTAATGTTGATATAGGTAGGTATTTAAGCCTAATGGTTGCTCTAAAACCAATTGATAGGATAATGTATTTAGGCCTAACGAAGTAGGTACCTGGTTGTGACGTCGTATGAAAAAAAAACACTCGTGTATGTGAAATGTAACTCACGGACCTACGTGAAATATATAAAAAGATTGAAATGTATCGTCATAACAGATAAAAATACTAAAAAAGGGCTCAGAAAGGTAGCTGAGATATAGAAAAGCGAGACGGCGCGGCGAAAAACACGATTACGGAGTTGGTGCGGTGCGGTGCGGTGAGATACGCCAGGGCCTTGGAGGTTGATCCAATCGCGTCTTTTATCGTTATACAGTTTTTTTTTTCTTTTCTTCATTTTGTTCATAATATAAAACTATATTATATATTATTTATTATATATTTATAATAATAATATCTATTAATTAATATTATAATATATATATTATAATATATACTATTCTGTATATAATTCTTACAATAAATAATAAAAATATATATATATATATATATATATATATATATATATATATATATATTCTTAAAATATTTATAATTACCTCCATCTTTCCAAGTATTCATGTTTAACTAAATTTTTGATAACTAAGTATCCATTTTCCTCATAGAAATCTCTCTGGTCCTTAGTGAGTTTTGGATTATTCAGTGTGAACTGATAATGTTGAAATCCCTCGCTTTTAGGTTCTATAGTTTTCTGTATTATTTTGATTAAGGAAAGATTTCAGATAAAAAAAAAAAAAAATTTGCTATAATTTTTATTTTATATTGCAATATACTTAAAATACTGTAACTAACTTTTTTAAAATTATTGAATTTTTTACTATTTTTTTAGTGTTTGTTATACGAAATTTAACAAAAGTTTATTTTAAATTATTTTGCTAGTTTGCATTTTATTTATATGACATTGACAAAATAATTACACCGTTTTTAGTGTTAGATATTATGCTGGGTAAAGCGAAAATTAGAGTTTACCTAATTGCCTAATGCATGTAGTTTT
Source organism: Trachelipus rathkii (assembly GCA_015478945.1). NCBI lineage: Eukaryota > Metazoa > Arthropoda > Malacostraca > Isopoda > Trachelipodidae > Trachelipus > Trachelipus rathkii. The sequence continues at coordinate 11,900 of JABUQX010096979.1, forward strand.
TGTTAGGTATGCATTTATACTAGAATTGTATCCGATATTAATATTAATCGAAAATTAAAAGCTGTGACGCTTGCATGATAAAAGCGTGTGTTTCTTTCAAACTAAAACTGGTGTTTTGTTCGGGAATTTCAATCAGTGCTGACAATAGCTACAGCATTTAAGATATTGAGTCGAATTTTTCAGTATCACGTTAAAGAACTTAAGTCTTCAGCAACAGAAAAGTATTAAAAGTCCTCACTTTTGATTGAAGATTCAAGTTGGTTGCATCTTGATAGAAAACAAATGTGAAGAATCAAAAGGTTTTTAAAACATTAAGCCACGTTCCATAAGGTTTATGATTCATTAAGGTTCCGGAAATTTATGATAAATAAAAAGGAAACCTGTTTGTAAATTAGCATTAGTAAAGTCTGCCTTAAAGATTTTCTTTCAAAAGAGTATCAGTAATTTTTGGATTGATGAGAAACAAGTCATGCATCTTCGTGTGAAAAGAATGCTGAAACAATGACATTGTCAGGGTACGTTTTTTGGAATTCAATTTATCAATTTATTTTTCTTTGTTACTATCAAAGAGTCTGTATAGCATAAAAATTTATCCTTTTTCAAAATCTAAATGAGCGTCTGAGTAGGGAACTAAGAAAATTAGAAATTCTCATCGAGGTTACACTAACAACCAACTATGAAAAACTAAAATTGATAAAGATAGATAAAGATATATAAGTATCGCATTCTATAATAGAATGAGAAAGGATAGACAATAGTAGATATAATAATAATGCTCGCCTACAAAAGCTTTTAAAAATAAACCTTTGATTTGAATATTTTGGGCAAATTTCTGTTTATAAATGTGAAATTATTAACATGAAACAAATACAAATTTTATTTTACATATACACTTCTTCATCTAAATATTCTCAATTAGGAGGAAAAAATTATGTTAACCAGCGTACAGCAACAAACACATGCATTAATTATCTTATCTAATAACGCGATTCTTTAAGTGAGTTATTGGTGTAAAGAGCGTAAAATATAAAAGATAACAAGCCAAATAATAATAGGAAAATTGTAAAATAATACCAATGATGTGTGAAAAAAGATAAAATAATGGGCCTAGGTTATCAATAATTAGCGTTAGCCTAAGTGATGCTTTTTGCTACTTTCTTAGGCATCTTATATTTCGAATCTCCGATTACATAGCATTATCAGAATAAAAGCTAAAATGTATATCGTTCGTTCACATGACTCACAACATCAAACAAAGGAACGTACGTTTCTTTCCAAGACAAATTTGTAACCTATTTTATTTATCAAAAAATGTAGAAAAGGTTGGGTGAACTTTGGAACGCGAGTGGGATTCACAATCTACACCAGTCGCATGATTATCACCTGACGATAACAAAAGCTGCGTTTCCCGAAGCCCGAGTGCAGCCCGTGTGCAAAATCGACTGGGAAACGCTTCGAATTGAAAAAAATTACATTAACCAATAAGAGAACAGGAAATTTGAGTACCTGGAAACGGCCGAGCGCGCCCGTCGGATCAGCTGACAATTGTAAACAATACTCTTATACTTATATTTATCTATTTTATGAAATAATACGATATATTAGTATCCTTAATATAAAATTTTGTTAGCTAAAATATTAAAAAACTTTTGGCAAGCCATTTCCGACACATGTTTTGTAAAGAAATTTGTTTGTAAACAAAGTATCCTTCCGAAGCCCGCCCGTTTACTAATTCCCCAATTCGAGGATTTACCAATTTGGGTGCCTGACTGTGACGTTTGCGTGACGAAGTGCGCAAACGGCTCGGGAAACGATGCATATGCGCCTGTGTGCCCGCCCGGGTTGCAGTCGGGCTTCGGGAAACGCAGCTAAAATTGCTCGTGGTCCTTGTTGACACACACACACACACACACACACACATATATATATATATATATATATATATAGTGTAGTAGTAGATAGGAAAGTATATATATATATATATAATATATATATATATATATATATATATATATATATATATATATATATATATATATATATATATATATATATTATATAAATATATATATATATATATATATATATATATATATATATATATATATATATATATATATATATATATATATATATATAAAAGGGTGTTTCAAAACTGCTTGTTCAAACTTTGACAAGTGATTGTACAAAACCCAACTATGAAATACGTTTCTACGAAAATGAATCCCAAAATGAACAGTTCTAAGGTAGAACAAACCTAAATTCGTGCCAACACCAGAATAGGAACGCGACACGATACGAGTGTCTTACAATTGCTTGGCCAAGCTTTTACCCGTGACTGTTCCTTCATTCCGAAGGATGTTTCTTCTTGTACTCATGTCTTTGTGAGTCATGGTTCTCACCGCACCTCTCTCCAACCTAAATATGACGGTTCTTTCCCGGTTGAACTTAGGAGGGAGAAGTTTTTCAAGATTCAACGCCCTTCTCGCCCAAAGGTCGTTTCCATCGACAGTCTCAAGCCCTCTCTTTTAGAGGAAAATCCTCACTATACTCAGGATTTCGATTTGTTCCCTCGAACCATTCCGGTTCCTCTTCCTCCACAACCTTCTATTGCTACACCTATCTCTCCTTCTGCATCTCTTCCTTCTACATCACCACCACTACCTCCCGCGCCACCACCTGTAATACCATCGCTACCTATAACTCTGGCTCCGACACAACCTACGACGAGCAGTTCGACTTCAACTCTGACTCCATCTCCATCAGCTCACTCAAGTACGCGCATTCCTGTTCAGACATCTGCTTCTTCTTCTGCATAGCTTACTTCTGTGGATTTGCATCCTGTTTCGCCTGCATTGCTGCACTCACCATCTTCGCAGTCCTCACTACGTTCTGCCATAGTCCCTTCTGGAGCTGAAGGTAGATCGAGCAGACGGCCTCTCGCTCTGGTGGTGGTGGGTAATGTGCAGCTTACATGCAGCGAAATATTTCACCTGAATTTTTAAATGCAAATCAACGTAAAGCAACTCTTATTCTCGCAGCTCTCTTTTCTTTCTACCAGCGAACGCATAAAATTTCCGTAAATGCGCAGCTTTTTTTTTAAAAAAAAAAAAAGTATTTTTCTCCTTAAAGTGTCGTTTCGTGGTAAGGAATTTATTGTATAGTGTATAATTAATAATCTTCTTACAGACGATGAAATTATCCAATTTTATTTGTATTTTATGTTATCAATGTTTTGTGGTTGACCTAGACCTACAGCGTGGACAGTGTTCATAACCATTATTAGTGCATTTTATGTTTCTATTGTATTTTAGTAGATCGAAAACTGGTTACATAAACAGTTTTCACCAAAGCTCGGCCCCAGGCTAAACTTCCACGCTGCCCATATTTTCCTTGCCTAGGTCAATAACTTATTACATAATGCAAAATTATGATATCGTTTAGCTTATTTTTCATATACCCTCGTTCATGTCGCCTTATAATATATGCTGATAAATATTCAGTTATTTATCAGCATATTCTTATGAGGCTAATTCCTACCCAATGCTGAAAGATATTAATATTTCTTTAGGATTGGGAGTCTCGGTATCCGACTGAGACACGAGCCTTTCTTTGGATTCTTATTTGGAAGAATAAAAAATAAACCTGTTGAATGTGGAAGGACTTCAATTCCAATCCTTACAACTCCATCATCATTCCTCATTAATGAAGCTTCTATTGCTTATATATATATATATATATAATATATATATATATATATATATAACGATTAATCGTCCCATCACTAATATATATATATATATATATATATATATATATATATATATATATATATATATATATATATATATATATATATATATATATATATATATATATATATATATATATGGTGAAATTATATATTAGGCTCGCCATATATCTTGAAAAGTACAACTTGTATCAGAAAACAAATAACATATTTGGAATCTTCGTAAAAATTTAGTAATGGAAAACGTTATTTTTATGATTTTAAATCTTAAATAAAAAAATTTTAATTATATGAAATGTTAAGAAAGTGTACAACATATTGATTTTTTTTCCCTCCGGCAAAAAAAATTTAACCAATCAGAAGACGAGTTCTCACCTTCCCCAAAATCTCTCAGACATGAGCCCCCAAGATTCTCCTTTCAATGCTAAGCGAACACACACACACACACACACACACACACACACACACACACACACACACACACACACACACACACACACTCTATGATACATAGATGGCGTCAACGAAAATTATGGAATTTAGAATTTTTTTAATTTATTAAAGTAAATGCATGGCACACGAGGGTAATCTACGGGGGGCTCCGCCCCCGTACCCCTCCGACCCGTGAGTGCTGGTGAAATTTTTAACCTAATTTTTAATTTTTTTTTTTTCAACATTCCCATACTAATTTTCATACGCTGATTCTCTGATTCCAAATACATTATTGGTTTTCTTGTACATATCGTAGTTTTCGAGATATCTGGCGAGGCTAATGTATAGTTTGGCATATATATATATATATATATATATATATATATATATATATATATATATATATATATATATATTATGTTATATATATATATGCTGGCTGTTATTAGAGCAGAAAGTTAATATAGTTATATAGCAGTGTATATATATATATATATATATGTTACATATATGTTGCTCTATATATATAAATATACATATATATATATATTATTATTAGTTAAGCATATTTATATATATATATATATGGTGTATATATATATATATTTGTTATATATATGAATTTTATATATATATATATATATATATATATATATTGTATATATATATATATATATATATATATATATATATATATTGTTTTAAAATCAAAATAGCTTAGGACGCCAATAGTAATAATAAGATTACAATGCCTTAATTATAAGAGACTAGTAGATTCCTTTTGAATAGAAGAAAATTTTCTTAGATATTAATCATAAATTTATTTAAGAATGGTAGCAAAAGCTTTCGACCTTTAAATTCTAGGTCCTCCTTCAGCTGCTGTTATACATCAACTAAATTAAATAATGAAAATATAAAATAAAAATATCAAATTTTGAAAATTAATTTACAAAAGTTTGGTTTTAAGTTTTTTGAAAAAAGGTGAGGAGTGCAGAATGTTGTTTATGATGGGATCTATGTGTGAGTCTTTTCTTTGTATATTGTAATTGTTGGAATTTGTTATGCAATAGGATTCAGAAAGTTTTCTAAGTTGTAGATTGTCAATGTGAATAATGGGTGTCATGTGGTTAATGTTTATGTTATGATTATGTGTGGATCTATGAAGGGTAAGGGCAGAATTAGGGTTATCTTGGAGAAGGTCATATTTATGTTGATAATTACGACGGGGAAAATCATGTGTTTCTCCAATGTATAGGTTGTTACAGTTGGCACAGGGAATTTTGTACACACATTGGGAAGTAAAGGAATCAGAATGAGTACGAGGTTTGAAGATTTTTTTGAAAGGAAGTACATTGGAGGAAGAAACAAGGATAGATTTGGGTAGGAATTTTTTACACATGTTGTGAGATGTGGTGGGTAGAGGGAGATATGAAGTGTGTGTGTTGTCTTGTCTTCTTGTATTAGTGTAAAAGGATTCCTTTACTTCCCAATGTGTGTACAAAATTCCCTGTGCCAACTGTAACAACCTATACATTGGAGAAACACATGATTTTCCCCGACGTAATTATCAACATAAATATGACCTTCTCCAAGATAACCCTAATTCTGCCCTTACCCTTCATAGATCCACACATAATCATAACATAAACATTAACCACATGACACCCATTATTCACATTGACAATCTACAACTTAGAAAACTTTCTGAATCCTATTGCATAACAAATTCCAACAATTACAATATACAAAGAAAAGACTCACACATAGATCCCATCATAAACAACATTCTGCACTCCTCACCTTTTTTCAAAAAACTTAAAACCAAACTTTTGTAAATTAATTTTCAAAATTTGATATTTTTATTTTATATTTTCATTATTTAATTTAGTTGATGTATAACAGCAGCTGAAGGAGGACCTAGAATTTAAAGGTCGAAAGCTTTTGCTACCATTCTTAAATAAATTTATGATAAATATCTAAGAAAATTTTCTTCTATTCAAAAGGAATCTACTAGTCTCTTATAATTAAGGCATTGTAATCTTATTATTACTATTGGCGTCCTAAGCTATTTTGATTTTAAAACAATATATCATGCCTGTTAACAACATTCCGATTGTGGATTTCTATCTTAGGAAAAAATTTAAGGAATACATGGATTATATGATTTCTGCTAACACTAAGAAAGTTCAACTTCTATTTATTAAGGATTGTCTAAATAATTTAATAATACCTAAAACCCTTATACCTCATAGCGTTAAATTCAACAGATTTGAACCATTTCCAGATATCTTTCGTCACCTACTAATTAATAAGATATCTAACATCAAATTGGAAATAAAAACTACTTTCGGTAAATCCTTTAAAAAATTTAAAACGTTTCAAAATTCCTGGTATAATACCTTTCCAAACTCACTTGAAAAATTCACTGATTTGCTGAATCTGGCTCATGAGAAGAAGGATGAAATAATTTCCCGTAAAAAGAGGTCTTTAGAAATAAAATTTAACAAAATTTATGATAATAGCGTATGGGTAAAAAACTCCTCTCCGGACCAGATTATTAACCTCTCAGACCATATTCTCACTAAGGATGAAAGTATCTTACTAGGATATGGACTTTCTTTTTCGATACAACAAAGTGATCCTTTGAAAAGGTTTTTCCTGGACTTTGATAATTGGAAGTTTAACAATCGTAACAATTCTTATAATTTTGACTTTCTTAAAGGCTTATTAACATCAAATATCATCAACACCTTGTCCTTCAAAACTTGCCCAAAAAAATTCTATACTGCCCTTTCCTCTCTCCAAAGAAACAATAACATAACTATCTCTCGCTCAGACAAAGGAAACAATATTGTCATTCTCAACACTCAAGATTATATTAACAAATGCAATACTCTGTTAGATGACAACAACACATATTCCCTTCTTACAAAAAAAACTTTAAAAAATTCACAAAACATCTTCAACCACAAACTTAAACAAATCCTTTCTAACTCTCCTTTACAACATAATGAATTAAAATCTACTCTCCCTAAACTCTCACAGTTCTACGGCATACCAAAAACACATAAACAAAACATACCACTCAGACCTATTATCTCCAACATTGACTCAACTACATACAAACTTTCCAAATGGATTGCTAACTGCTTAAAACCCCTCATAGGACACATCTCATCTTCTCACATTTCCAACACTGAAGATTTCATTTCCAAGTCCAGAGACATTAACACTAATACCCACAGCCTTCTTAGTTTTGATGTTGTTTCCCTTTTTACTTCTGTTCCTGTCCCTCTTACTATCTCTCTCCTCGAACGCTTCATTTCTGAAAACAATATTAATCTTTCTCATCCCTTCCCTCTCATTAAACAGCTTATTCTCCTTACCCTTGAACACAACTATTTCCAGTTTAACAACACTTACTATAAACAAAACAATGGTTTAAGCATGGGATCTCCCCTCTCTCCCATTCTTGCAAACATCTTTATGGAACTCTTGGAAATCTATCATATTCTTCCCCATCCTCTTCTAAATAATTCCTTTTGGTTCCGATATGTTGACGACATTTTTGCAGCCATTCCTGTTAACACCAATCCAAACGATATTCTCAATCATATCAACAACATCCACCCTAACATTAAATTTACCTTTGAACTTGCCAACAACAACTCCCTTCCTTTTTTAGATGCTCTCTTGACCTGGTCCCCTCATAATCATATACAATTCTCCATCTACAGAAAACCTACTGCTAACCCTAATTATATTCACTGGTTCTCTTCCCACTCACTAAACACTAAAATTGGCACTTTATCTTCTCTTTTCCTTAGAGCACTCAGGATTTGTTCCCCCCTCCATTTGCAATCCGAATTTAACTTAATTTCTTCAACTTTTCGTAAATTATCTTATCCACACCACATCATTAATAATGCCCTCCGTAAAGCAAAGAACACCTTTTACACTAATCCAAGAAGACAAGACAACACACACACTTCATATCTCCCTCTACCCACCACATCTCACAACATGTGTAAAAAATTCCTACCCAAATCTATCCTTGTTTCTTCCTCCAATGTACTTCCTTTCAAAAAAATCTTCAAACCTCGTACTCATTCTGATTCCTTTACTTCCCAATGTGTGTACAAAATTCCCTGTGCCAACTGTAACAACCTATACATTGGAGAAACACATGATTTTCCCCGACGTAATTATCAACATAAATATGACCTTCTCCAAGATAACCCTAATTCTGCCCTTACCCTTCATAGATCCACACATAATCATAACATAAACATTAACCACATGACACCCATTATTCACATTGACAATCTACAACTTAGAAAACTTTCTGAATCCTATTGCATAACAAATTCCAACAATTACAATATACAAAGAAAAGACTCACACATAGATCCCATCATAAACAACATTCTGCACTCCTCACCTTTTTTCAAAAAACTTAAAACCAAACTTTTGTAAATTAATTTTCAAAATTTGATATTTTTATTTTATATTTTCATTATTTAATTTAGTTGATGTATAACAGCAGCTGAAGGAGGACCTAGAATTTAAAGGTCGAAAGCTTTTGCTACCATTCTTAAATAAATTTATGATAAATATCTAAGAAAATTTTCTTCTATTCAAAAGGAATCTACTAGTCTCTTATTAAGGCATTGTAATCTTAATTATATATATATATATATATATAAATATAAAGAAAGAAGATGTATATATATATATATATATATATATATATTATATATATATATATATATATACATATATATATATAAGATATAGTTAGTTAGTTATGTTAGTTGAGTTGAAGTATATATATATATATATATATATATATATATATATATATATATATTTATATAGATATATAGTTGTTATATATATATATATATATATATATATATTGATATATACATCAGAGGTGCATAAGCGCAAATGAAAGAACAAATCTCAAAAACGCAATTTGCGCTTTAGGTAAAACATGTGCGCTTTTGCGTTTGCGCGAAATTTCAAAAAATGTGCGCTTTTGCATTTGCGCTCATCAACTTTTTTAAGAGCGCAAAAGCGCAAATTTGCGCTCTATCTAAATAATTTGCGTTTGCGCTCTATCTAAATAATTTGCGCTTATATATATATATATATATATATATATATATATATATATATAGCAGCATAGTTATATAGTATATAGTATATATATATATATATATATATATATATATATATATATATATAGTTATATATATATATATATATATATATATATATATATATATATATATATATATATATATATCTCTAGGGATATATATATATATATATATATATATATATATATATATATATATATATATATATATATATATATATATATATATATATATATATATATATATATATATATAATAATAATAAAAATAAAAATAATAATAATAACACACACACACACACAACAAATTAAAAAAAAGTTCAGAAATAATAATAATAACAACACAATAATAATAATAAAATACAATAATAATATTAATAATATTACTATATTACATATTAATAATAATAATAATACATATTAGTTATAATAATAATAATAATTTTTATTATTATTATTATTATTGTTATTATTATTATTATTATTATTATTATTATTATTATTATTATTATTATTATTATTATTATTATTATTATTATTATTATTATTATTATTATTATTATTTTATTATTATTATTATTATTATTATTATTATTATTATTATTATTATTATTATTATTATTATAGCCAATTTACTAAGTTTATTGGTTACTTGTGATTAGCGATTAAACCTTTTTAGTGCCTTTGAGTTTAAATTGGGATAAAACAGATTTGAATAAGTGCTTAAAGGGAAAAAGAATTGCAAACGGTGAAAGTCGTAGAAGCGTAACTCTTTAAATTATTGAGTGTGATGCTGCCTGTACTTCCCATGAAAAAATCAGCCAAGATGACTTGGAGCACCTATGGCCCGATCTTATCAAGTACTTTGGGTCTGTCAAGAGCAAGAAGGAGCATATTGAGGGCAATAGAGTGATGTACAATGTAAAAAAAACCTTCAGCTTTGACATTAAATCAACACATAGCTTGATCGTAAGTAAGTTATACCGATACTTTTTATTTGAATTTTATTTCTTTTTAATTTTAAAATTCAACCATTAAATATTTCACATATTTTATTTATATGAACAAGGATTTTAGCTTTGTAACTTTCTTTAGAAACATCCTTCTTTGCACAAGGAGCTGTGTACTGCAATTGAAGGAGGGTCAAAGCGGGCCCGGAGCTGCTCAACAGACAGTGAGACACCCAGCAAAAAACATCAGACCATCATTCTCCAGTCTATGTCAAAAATATTTAAATAGAAGAGAGCTCTTGAGTTGCTTTATAAGTAAGTGTTTTATTTTAAGTACAGGTTAACTATAAGTTGTGCCACAACTAACAGGTTAAAAAGCTAACAGAATACAGTCCATACAAAAATTTTCGAATTTGAAATACCAAGTTTCATTTGTCATTAATATCATTTCTCATCAAATATTTTTGCTTCTAGATTTCTGCTACATGACATTGGGCCTATTCACATTGTGGAGTCTGAGTTCTTTGTCGAATTTCTGTCCTACCTGAACTTTGATTTCCACCTCCCCTCCAGAAGAAAAGTGACGAGGGATCTTGATGTCATATGCATAATAAGGAAGACTGATTTAACCAACATTATCAGTAAGGTCAGTTATGCTGCCACAACGGCAGACAGCTGGACTGGGAACAACAAACAGGAGTTTTCTGGGGACGGTTCACTGGATTAATTTGAATACTTTGAAGAGAGAGAGAGAGAGAGAGAGAGAGAGAGAGAGAGAGAGAGAGAGAGAGAGAGAGAGAGAGAGAGAGAGAGAGAGAGAGAGAGAGAGAAGGCTCTCTTTGCCTGTAGAGAGTTAGCCAACAATATTACGGATATTCATCAACAATTTGGCAATGAGCATAAGGTCAGTAAAAATCAATATGAAATAATAACGTAATGCTGAAAAAAATTATAACTCCAAATTAATAAGAAAACAACTAAATTAAAAAAAAATTATATTCAGGTTGTCTGCATTACAACAGATAATGGTGCAAATTTCGGGTGGATGCTCATGCAGAAACGGGCGACGAAGAGGAAGAAGAACAGGCACCGATTGCAGAGATAGTGGTTAAGCGTGAAGAGATGGAGCAAATTAGTGACACAGAGGTTCTGCAGACAAAACCTCTCCAGCTAGAAAATCTGCTTGAAGAACATGATGCACTTAGCCTAATTAAACATCGCCGTTGCATTTCCTACACATTAAACATCTTGACTACTAAGGATGTTTCAAATGTTCCTCGCTGGTCCTCTAGTGTCAAGGATCGATTTAATAAGACACTTACCAAAGCCCAGGAATTGTGGAATGCCCAAAACAGGAAAACTACAACTGCTGTTAGAATTAAGAAGGAGTTGGGAACAAAGCTTAAAACACCAAGTGTTACTCGCTGGAACTCCATATACGATTTTATAAAAGATCTGCTTAAGAACCTTGATGGTCGCATGACACATATCAACAACATTTGCATGGAGCAAAAGCCTTGTCTTCCAGTACTTAATAAAAGTGATAAGGAGGTAATTGCGGAGTACATCGAAATAATGGCGCCTATTGCTGTTAGGCTTGATATGTTGCAGGAAGAGAAGAATGCGTACGCGGGAGTCCTATTGCCTAATTTCTTACTCCTCAAGGACAAGATCGGGGAAATGCAACGAGAGGTGGAAAAATTTAACTATGCCAAAAACTTAGTCAACTACTTGCTAAAGCAACCAAAGGCAAACAAAGGGAAAGAAAAGGGCTTTGAACCGAGGTTCAGCAGTCTTTTTGATGATTTTGATTTGCTTATGGCAACAGCCCTGCATCTTCACTTCAAACTCGGAGTGGTACGTAGGTTAAATGAGGGGAAGTACCAAGTTGCCAAGAGCAGGATACTGAAGAAAATAAAGTGTAATATTGCATCGAATCTTACTCGTCCACATTAAGGCACTGAAGGTAATGGGACTGAGTCTGAAAGTGACCCATTTATGATGAGTTATTTTATAATTATAAAAACTTAAATATTTCTTTTATTATATATATATATATATATATATATATATATATATATATATATAAAAAGAAATATATAGTATATATATATATATATATATATATATATATATATATATATATATATATAAATATAAATATATTTATATTATATATATATATATATATATATATATATATATATATATATATATATATAATTTATATATTACATATATATTCACAATACACTGACATAATGTTCAAATGAAACTTAAAAAAGATTTGAGTTCTTGATACCATTTCTAAATATTTCAGGAACTGAAGGGTCCATATATCCAGCAGACACCTCTGGAGGAGAAGTTGGGACAAATCTTGGATAGCTGGGCTGCAGTAAATGTTCACCACAGTACCCCTCTCACTAGGAACCTGTTTCCGTGTGAATACCAGGAGGTCTGAGTGGACTTG
>JABUQX010096980.1:0-40000 GCA_015478945.1 Trachelipus rathkii
TACTTATGCAAAGATACAGCATATATATATATATATATAGTATATATACATATATATATATAGTTATATAAGGTTATATATATTATATATATATATATATATATAAAATATATATATATATATATAATATATATAATAAAGCATGTTCTAAATTTCATTAAACTTTAAATTTGTTTTTAATAAAACGAGCTGTTCGAATTTTTTATCTGAAAGTTTTGTCCTCTTGGGGTTGTTTATCATTCCTGCAAATGAAAGCCTTTCTACGGGTGCTGATGATGGAAGAGGAGTATTATATTGTTTAAAAATTCTTAATACATAAGGATACTTTAGTAAAGATGATACATTTTTACTTGGGTCTTGAAAATAATTGAGTACTTCCAAATCTTCTTTGTTGTGAAGAGTTTTCGATGAACCTTCTAAAGATTTGAAGAAATCGTCTTCTCCACTGTCACTACATCTTTCTTCCATCTCCACATCTGAAGATGCTATTTTCCTTACAGATATTTGTAAGTAAGTTTTAAGTTGGGCTTTTGTTTCTTCTGTATTATCACATTTGTCACCCTTGACTAGAGACACCCACCTCAATTTAAAATATGGATGAGACACAGATGCCAAAATAGCATCCTTAATACCAACATCAAGATCTAAGTATTTTTGAAACCTAGCTTCATATCCTGAACGTATAGCTTTCAATAATGGTGAGCAGTATCTCAACTGTGAATTATTCGTTTCTATTGTCGAAAGAGATTCCTGGGTTACTAAAAGAGTAGGTATCAAACATCCATAATAACAAGTTTCCTCTTCCTGCAACTTATCCAAGGCAACAGCAATAGGTTTCATAACAACTACATATTCTTCTAAGAATCATCTTCTACATATTCTTCTAAGAATCATCTTCTAAGACCATCTTTTGTAATAGCTGTCCCTGGGGCCTGGGATTTCTTGAACATGGATTCCAAAGATTGCTGTTTAACCAAGTTTAATTTCTTTGATGAACTTCTTCCCTCTTCTGTTGCAGGTCTCTTCAAAGAAGTTTTACAAACTTCATACTCCGCAACAATATCTGGATGTAACTTCTGTTCATAAAAAAATATTCATTATCTACATTAGTACATTACATACATCATGTCGGCCAAAATTACAGTAAATAATCATTATTTATAGAATTGAAATTATTGAGTTATTAGTGAAATTTGGTAGAGCTAAAAAAAAAAAGACTTGCAAACATTAGATATTTAATAAACTAACCTTCATATGTCTAAGAAGATTACTTGTTGCTTCTATAGATGCTGACAGAACTTGTACCCCGATACATTTCATACAAACAGCCTTCACCTTTCGTCCGTTTAAATCCACAATTTGGAAATACTCGCCACGTAAAATGAAGGGTACATCCTTCTTGTCAATATTTAAAGTATCCAAAAGTGTTGAATATTCTTCTGAACTTCGTTTAAAATATTTTGTCCCTGAGTTGTAGGAGCCTGCTAAGTTCAAAGTGGTGTCTGAGATAATCCTTTTATGAATTGAAATGAATGTAGAAAGCATCCTACCAACACAAGATGGAATGGAATGGAATGGAACAAAATTCAAAGTGCGCTTGCTTTTATGTTGCGTAAGTTGACCGTAGTGTAATTTTGTAAAAATTTTAAGATTGAGATAAAAGGTTGTTTTTTTTAACTTCAATTTCCAACTGTATGAATATGGGTTAAATGAAAGAATAGATGAAGGAAAATTTCTTGTGAATATTTCACGGAGTTACATAAATCAGGGAAAATGTTATTTAAATTAACTTTGCATTTCAGTGATTTTAGTGATTTTCTTAATTTCTAAAATCAAAATCACATGGATTTTCGTGATTTTAAATCAAAATCAAAATCACCTCAGAACTGGTGATTTTCAAAATCAAAATCAAATCATGATTTTGATTTTAAAATCATGATTTGATTTTGAATACCTATCACACTGCGTTGAATTTGTAGCAGTTATATATATATATATATATATATATATATATATATATATATATATATATATATATATATATTATATATTGGTGGTCACTATTTATATTACTATTACATATTGGCGTTGAAGATATATTGAAGTTAATATAGAGATAAAGATATAATGGCAATACACATAAAAGGTTGCTGATTTATAAATATTACATATATATACATATTATTGCTGCTGGCGTGAGCAAGATGATGAGAGATAGCATATATATATGAGATGAAGATATATATATGATATGATATCTATATATTTGTTGGTCATTATATATATATATACCTATATATATATATATATATATATATATATATATATATAGTATATATCAGGGGTGGCCACTAACTTTAACTTTAGGAGCAGCAAATTTATGAAGCCGTTTCGAAGCGAACCACATTGTTAAGAGATTAATGGTTTACAAAAAGAAGACATTTTTTATTTTATAAAATATGAAGAAACATTTATTACTAGCATTATTATTTATTACATTTATTACTAACATTATTATTTTACTTATTTATAACAGAAATAAGATTTTACTTTTGAGAAGTGCTTTTTCGAGTGTTCATTTTTGCTGTTAGTTGTTTGAAATCTGGCAGATAATTGGTAAACTCAGTTCGAACGAGTTCACTTAAATGTTTATCAGTTAGTTCAGATCGATATTTAGGTTTAATGAACTTAAGCGTTGAGTACAGTGATTCACACACATAAGTAGTCTGAAATATTGAGATAAGTCTCTTAACACACTCTTTTGTTAGTGGGTATTTTTCTTCTGGAACTTTCTTCCAAAATTCTATGGCCGAAACGCCACTTCGTTGCAGTCATTTTTGTCTTTCGTCCTCTTGCAGTTCTAGTAGCTCCAACTCTACAGCTGCTGTATCCATTGTAATTGGTGATGAAACCGGACAGCCATCGCCCACAACATCAACAGCAAAAGGGTTTTCCAGGTATGAAAGCGATCTCAAATTAAATCTGCTATTGATTTCTTCAGCAAGACCAGACATTTTACACAAATAATCTTCTGTTTCCACCTGAACATCTGGAAGGCTTTCAGTAATTTTCTTCAAACATTTGAAATGAGCGAATATTTTAGTCTCGAGGTCTTTCCGAAAGAGTCTTAATTTGCTAGGAAAGATAAATACACTCTGCGCTAAATCAGAAATAAGTTTTTCTCTTCCTTGTAATGATATGTTTAGCGTTTGTAAATGCTGAACCACATCTGTAAAAAAAAAGCCAAATCTAACAACCACTGGGATCATTAAGTTCAGGGAAAGATTTTTCTTTTTCCTGCATAAACTGTTTGATTGGATCAAGTAATTGAAAAAAATATGCCAAGAACATTGCTTACTGATAGTCATCTCACTAAGCAGTACCAAGATACATCATCAGGAAGCTCGTTATTGTTCGTGTCTTCTATGAAGGATATGAACTGTCGGTGTGTTTTAGCACTTGAGCGAATGCAGTTCACGATTTGTAGAACTACCTGCATAAAATGCGGATATTGAAAATATTTTGCTGCTAAATGTTATCTCTGAATAATACAATGTACAGGTAGGAAATCAGGTTATGATGTGTCAGCATTTAAGAATCCAATAAGCCATTGTTTTTTACCTGTCATGGATGGTGCACCGTCGGTAGCAATGCTGACAATATTACCGATAAGCACTGAGTTTTTCAACACAACACCATCCAGGGCTTCTTAAATGTCACAACCACGAGTAGTATCTTTCAAAGTACCCAGGTCTAAGAGCTCTTCCACCACCTCCAAGTCTTTTGACACATACCTCACAAATATGGCTAGTTGCGGTTTATCTTTGATATCTGTAGACTCTTCCAAAGCCAGACTAATTGCTGAGAACTCGCCTATTTTTTTAAAATAAATTATTTAAATTCTCGCCTCTCTATTGTGTGTCTAGCAGCGGGCATTGGTCGATCAGTTTTTGCAGTTTCTTATTTTCGGGTTTTAAAATAGAAATAACTTGTGCCATATTCTTCTGATTAAACTCCCCCTCTGTGTAAGGTTTCTTTGCTTTTGCAATATTAAAAGCCAAGACGAAGCCAGCTTCGGCTGTCAAATCTGTTTCCTTGGTAAACATTGATATAACCCTACTCTGACCATGAAGTTTTTCCTTTAATGATTTTAATCTAGTTTTCTTTAACTGAGAGCCAACAGGAAAATCTTAACTGAAACCACTGTGGTTAGTGTAATAATGGCGTTTTAGATTACTGACCTTGATCTGTGACAATGTTATTTGAGACAAAAGACACAATGGCTTACCGTTTCTTTCTACAAAAATGAATTCGTCCTCCCACTCTGTATTAAAAGCTCGACTCTCCTCTTCATATTTACCACAGTATGTATTTACGCTTCTTATACAGCATCATAACTGTTAGGACACCAGCAATTAGGCCACAACTGTACTCAAATAACTGAACTGCACAAAGAAAAATAACGCAACGTCAGAATGTACAGCGTTGCCATGTCGACACGCAGCTTGGCGCGTGTCCAATGTAAGTTACCATGTCCACAAGAAAGTGGTGCGTGAACAACGTTGCCTCATAATTGTGGTTGCCTGGTCATTACAAAAGTTAAGGGTTGTCAGGCAGGGAAAAGTTTCCATTTAATTATATTCAATATATACTTTTAAAATTTGTATTATTTATACTCTTGGTTTCAAGAGCCGTATGCGGCTCGCGAGCGTCGTTGTGGCCACCCCTGGTATAT
This sequence comes from Trachelipus rathkii, assembly GCA_015478945.1. Lineage (NCBI taxonomy): Eukaryota > Metazoa > Arthropoda > Malacostraca > Isopoda > Trachelipodidae > Trachelipus > Trachelipus rathkii. The sequence goes on from JABUQX010096980.1 coordinate 4,736, forward strand.
ATATATATATATATATAATATATATATATGTTATATATATATATATATAGATATATAGTTATATATATATATATATATATATATATATATATATATATATATATATATATATATATATATATACCTTCTCACCCCTGACCAGCTCCATCATGGGAGTGAAGATGATGAGGGGGTCATATACCGCTTATGACGCGAATCGGCCTCCTCCAGAGATGAAATGTTCCTTGTTGTTAGAAAGAAAGAGCATAAGAGAGAAAGAAAGTTGAAGTGACAGCTGTATCCAACCCATGAGTTATAGACAGATGTTTTGCTTGCTATATTGATCTAGAATAGGATATTGTAAGTTAGGGTGGTGGCCGCATCTTATCTTGGCCAAGGATGTCAAACTGGTTCTTGGTGGTGAGTTGAATTCTGGTGCTATTTCTGGTGGGTGTTTGTTTAAAATGTTGTTTGGTGGTCTGCATCTTAAGTAGTTTTCTGTTAGTGTCGTGTGGATTTGTTTGGTGTATGTTGTGTTGTTTGGTAGAGGTGGAATGTTGTTCAAAATTTGTTTGTAATATAGAGCTGGTGAAGAAGGAGGCTGTTTCAGTCTATGGTGGGTGGGGTTAGAGAGTGCAATGTGGCATGGGTGTTGGGGTGTTTGGGTTTTGAAAAAGAATTGTGTGCCTATCTTGTCCAGGTGTGTCTATGGGTAGAATTTTGGTTTATTCGTGTAGATGTTGTTGTGGTGTTGTTGATGTGCATTGTGTTATGATTCTTAGAACTTTGTTTTGTGTCGTTTGGTTTCTTTATGTCATTTTTAGTCAGTAGTTGGTGCCAAGTTGGAGAAGCGTTATTTAGAGTCGGGCGAATGTATTGTTTGATGGTGGTGGATGTTGGTTTATTGTTTGTGAAGTTTGTTCCAGCGATGGTTCTTAACATGTTTAGTTTCTTGTTTGCAGATGAAATTATGTTGTATGTTTGTTTTGTGAAGGTGAAATGCGTGTCAAGTGTTACTCCGATGATTTTGGGAGTTTTGTTAAAGGGTATAGCAATGTTGTTTACGTAGAATTGGGGTTGTGTGGCGTCAAGTTGGTGGTCTGTTGTGTTTAATGTAACTTAAGATTTGCTTGGTGAGGCGGATATTCTGTTTTCCGTTAACCATGTTTAAAGTTGGTTGATGTATTGTTGTGTCAGGTTTGTGGCCGTGTTTAGGTTCTGGTGTGTAGTGGTTTTGGTGATGTAATCTGCTTAGGTTGTTATGATTGTGATCTGTTTGTGGTTGTGGGAGATCGGCCGTAAAAGTTCAAGGTATAGTGGCCACCACTGATCCCGCTTTGTACCTGTAGGCCTTTGCTGAGGCAGCTGACCGTATCATGCGGTACTAGCCTCCTCACGTTTCTTCTATTTCTCCTCATCCTGTTACCTCATTCAGCCCGCCCACGTACACTCCTGGTATCGCTCATACTCTGAATACCTTTCTTCCTCCTTCAGGAGCTTCTTCTCAGTTTCCTCCCGCTCTGAAGGACAGGTTGTCCCGACTGGAGAAGAATGTAGAGGTTATCATGGTGGATTTACGTCTCTTCACCCTCCGCAGTCTCTCCTCCACCCCCGTGTAAGGTCACCCTTCACCAGGAGGACCGCTGGGAAGTGTTACTATCACCGCACTTTCCAGGAGAATGCCCGGGAATGTGTTTAATTTTGTACATTCTCGGAAAACTCTGCAGCCAATCCGGCCTTAGGAGCGATACAGGACACTGGCTCTCCTGCTCGGCACCGTCTTCTGAGTGTTTTCGAACCTTCCATCAAGCGACATTACCTTATCGATACAGGAGCTGAGATTTTGTCTCCCTTCAGATAGTCTGGTTCCTCCCAGTACTCAACCTACCAGTTTCCTGTGCGCCGCGACGGTACTGGTGCTTACGCTGAACGTTCCTGCACCCTCGACCTCTCTCTCAGAAGGGTTATCCGATGGTTTTCACAGTTGCTGCAGTCACTCAACCAATTATTGGCTCAAATTTTTTGAACCACTTCTATCTACTGGTGAATTTTGGGCTTGGTGGATGGCAGCATCACCATTTTCTCCAAGGGCAACATCTCTCCTTCTGCAGTATGGGACATTTTTGCTGTTCGTACTCCCATTTCTTCTTCCCCCTTCCTCTCTTCTGCTTCTCTGCTCTTCAGCTGCCCCAGTCAAGAATTCAGTTCTCCACTACATATAGACTACAAGTCCTCCGACCTTTGCACGCGCTCGCCGTCTCACCCAGGAGAAGCTGAAGATCGCTCGTGTTAAGTTTGATCACATAATTGAGCTGGGAATCGTTCGACCTTCAAAGAGCAGTTAGGCTGCACCCCTACACCTTGTCCCTAAAACTAACCTTGGGGACTGACGTCCCTTTGGAAATTTTAGGGTTCTTAGCGCGATCACTGTCCCAGATCACTATCCAGTCCCTCACATCCCACAAGTCCCACTTCACTGGTACTACAATATTTTTCAAAATAGATCTGGTCCGCGCCTATCACTAGATCCTGTAGCACCTGAGAACGTTCACAAGACTGCTGTGATTACACATTTCGGACTTTTTGAGTTCTTGAGAACTCCTTTCGGTTTACGGAGTGCTGCTCAAACATTCCAGCGGTTCATTGACACTGTCTTGCGAGGGGTACCCTTCTATTGGGCCTACATCGACGACCTGCTTATAGCCTCCAACTCTGAAGAGGTACAGAGCATCTCGGCCCGAAGAAAAGAGATGTCTCGGTCAAGGTAGAGTGGAAGGAAGAAGGTCGCATTGCTTTCACTTCTGCAAAAGACGCACTCGTGGACGCCACTCTCCTTGTCCACCCACAGAACTCTGCATCAATTCGCGTTCAGGTTAATGCTTCCGATTTCGCGGTCGGAGGCGTTCTGCAGCAACACCTGAATGGTTCTTGGTCTCCTCTTGCCTTCTTCTCGAAGAAGCTACAGCCTGCTGAAACCTGCTACAGCGCCTTCGGAAGAGAACTGCTTGCAATCTACATGGTAGTCAGACACTTCAGATATTTTCTGGAAGGTAGAGAATTTCACATTCTCACCGATCACCTCCGCCAGTCATCTCTAGATGAACGACACTAGCCGAGAGAAGCTCGTCATTTGGAATATGTTTCGCAGTTTACGACAGACATCCGTCACGTCCCAAGTATAGATAATCTCACGGCTGATGCACTCTCACGCATCGAGATTACCTCCATATCTTCACTACCCATCATCAACTACGAGGACATGACCACTTCACAGTCATCACAAGAACCCTCTCTTCCCCAGGACTTTTCTTTGCAACTCAGGTGGATTTCTCTTAGGAATCTTGTATTACTTCCCAGGCTAACATGTATTTATCTCTTATTTCTAGCCTGGGATTCAAGTTTTATTCTTGATTGGATTCGGCTATGACAAGGATCCTATCTTGAAAGGTGTGTACGTAGACCAATAACTGAGCAACTTCAATAAATGTCGATATTTGGCATTGGAACTTTCAAACAACCTTCCAAAATTGTAGTGGACTCAATCACGTAGTCTACAGTAACTTATTAATAGTGAAGAATTCACAGTTTAAACACTATACAATCTAGAAGCACATTAACTGATTTGCGTGAGCCGCGTCTGTTGGTTGGTTAGTTAGAATAAGTTAGCAAAAATGTTTCACTACCTTTTTTTAAAACTTTTATGGAAATGGAATGGTAAATTAATTATGGAGTTAGTCCCTGAAGTTTTTAGTTGTAGTCTAAAATTTTTCAGAGGGTGGAGTCGGAGTCGGAGTCGGTAATTTTCAAGAGGTTGGAGTTAAGAGTCGGTAATTTTGAAGAATGTGAAGTCGGAGTTGGAGTCGGAAAATTTGGAACTGACTAAACAACCTTGATGTCGAGGCGAGAAGGGAGTGGGATACAGAGATACAGAGGACTAGCGATTCACCTATGCAGAAAGATGAGAGGGAAAAGGCTAAGTACTAGTTAATAGGTCTGCAGATGAATGGAGAGTTGCAGATAATAGAAATAACAAGATTAGGATCCCAAAAGTCAGTCAGCCTGCGACCTGCAGTAACAGGTTTGACCGTCTTCCAGATGATACTATACCTAGATAGGACTTTTCAAAATACGGATAGAAGGAAATGATTGAGAGTATGTTATCCAGGTGCCAGAGTGAGTGATATCGTGGATAGGATAGATAGAGAGATTGGGTTTACGAATGTTGATTCAAATGCGATTGTGTATGTGGGTACAAATGATATAGGACATAGAAGGTCAGAAGAATTATAGCAGATTGAGAAGGAAGAACTTGAGAGAAAGTTAGTGGAAGAAGGTGCATGATTTCTGGGATTTTACCTAGGTTAGGTGCAGGTCAGAAATGGGGAAATAGGGCTTTAAATGTAAATGAAAGGGTTAGTAAATTATACTTTTCAGAAAATATTAGGTGTTTGGATTTGTGGAGAGAATTTCTGGACAAAAATCTCTTTGCAGTAGACGGAGTTTACTTGAGTCGTAAAGGTGTAGAGCTTTTCAGTACCAGTTTGGAGACGTCTATCAAAAAACTAGGTAAAGTTAAGGGTGATGGGGTAAATCTTGATATAATTAAAGATACGGTTACTGTAATGGTGGTGAGATGAATAAAACTAGCGTTGTTACAGGCTCAAATAAAAATGATAGTAATAAAAGTAACAGCATTTAGAATATTAAATGCTTTACGCAAATGCTCATAGACTTAAAAATAAAAAAGATGAGCTGATTAATTATTTATACCATAAAGGAGAATCTAAACATTATATACATAACTGAAGCATGGGATAATGAAGAATTGTATAGAGACTCCTTTCAGGACTATGTAATAGATGGATATTCACTTTATTTATGACAGCACAAAGGAAAGAAGGGTAGTGGTGTGGCACTTTATGGTAAAGCAATATTCAGTGTGTTAATGACTGACATTAAAACTAATCATGATGTTGAATCTGTGTGGGTAGATATCCTTATGTACAATATGTCATACAGAATATAATGACATTTTATAGACCTCCTGGACAGAATCAAGAATTAGACGCGGAAATGGCAGAAGAAATCGAGACAGCATGCCACAATGAAGAAAAAGGTATAGTCATAATTTGTGATTTTAATTTTCCTGCCATTCAATAGGATTCCTTGTCTAATATGGACCATAGTAGTACTTGATTATATACTGAGACAACTTTTTGAGGCAGATGGTCCAGGAACCTACAAGACACAATGCCACTGTTAGCTTTAATATTAACTAACGATAAGATAGGATGAGGGAGTTAAGGAGAATTTAGGAAATAGGGACTATTATATAATTAGATTAACATGAATGTGATATCTGGGCCTTGAGTTAATAAGAGATATTAGAATTCCAAACATGGCGATTTTACCAAATTTCGAGACATGATTAGTATAATTGACCGGGATAAAAGAAAAAACTGTTTTATCATGAGGGAACATTTTAAGCAAATTTTGATCAATATTCAGTCAGTATGTTTTAAAGTTAAAAACCCATTACTGTGGTGGTAAGAAATAGAGATATAAGAGAGAAAATCAACGAAAAGCGATGTTTTAAAATATTCAAGGGTAGTAATATGGAAGGCGATTTAGAAAATTATAGGAAAAATAGAAGAACTTAACCAAGTCAATAAGAAAGGCAGAAATTAATTTAGCAGGAATAGTAATAAGAACCTGAAGAAGTTTTTTAGCTTTTATAAAATTTAAAATTATATGAATAGTGCAATTGGTCCAGTTAAAATTGATGAAAATTTTGTGAGTTCAGATAAGGAGTTGGTCAACATTTTCAATATTTATTTTTTTTGCTTCAATGTTTACTGAGGAAAGATTGGATAATAGTTTGAATACTAATAGTTCTGGTATGCATGTAATGAATAGGACTTACATAACTCAGAATTATAAAGATTAAATTTTTTAACAACTATTTGACCAAGTAAAGCTGCAGGTCCTGACGGTAACATGGTAGAATTCTGATGGACGGTAGTACCAGCATAGCAAAAAGGCATTGTATTTGATTTTGCTGATCTATACCATTAGTAGATGCCCATTTGACTGAAAACAAAGAGCACAAAGTCAGCCTAGTGATAAGAAAATGGTATATGAAGATTGGGAATTAGGAGACACAAAACTCATATAAAGGCCAGAAAGGTCATATAGAGAATTTTTTGGAAGATAGTATGATTGTTCATCTTTGATTATTTTAGAGGATAGTTTGTAAGTCACAAACTTTTAATTTATTCTTAGTTAATACAATTCATAATTCAACCAATATAGGTTAAGATGATTACAGCTGAGCTTTTGGTAAGCTTCGGATTTAGAGCTGATCAACTCTGTAGGTTGTATAGCGCTTAGTGACACATCAGGTTGAATGGTGCAAGTGGTTGTGGAATAGAAAACAGTGTGTACAACGAAATGGCAATAAATATCATGGGGTCCAGTGAAGAGTGGTGTCCCACAGGGTTCAGTGCTACCACTATTGTTCTTATATATATATATATATATATATATATATATATATATATATATATATATTTAGATCAGAGACATATATATTAATAGTTTCTATGTTTGCATATATATACTGGTAATATATATATAGAGCATATATATATATATATATATGAGGTAAGAGATATATATATAGTATATATATATATATAGAGATATATATATAAGATGAGATATATATATATAAATAGTATGATAAGTAGATAAATAATTTACAGGGACTTAAATGTAAGGTTTCCCAGTTTGCAGATAATACCAAAGTAGCTATCTCAGTAAGGAATAGTGATGGATGTATAAAGATTCAAAATGAAATTGATAAACTTCTTGGGTGGGCAGATAAGTGGCAAATAAATTTTAATAGAAAAAAAGGAAGGTCCTTCATCTATGTTACTCAAATAAAAGTTTTAGCTACAATATGAATGAGAATTGGCTAGAGTCTGTGGACCAAAACAGCTTTGTTAGACCAGTATTAGAGTTTTGTGTGCACGCACAAGTTTGGGTTCCTTATTTAAGGAAAGACATAGATATATTAGAGAGAGTGCAACGTAGAGCAGCAAGGATGATTTCTGGGTTTGAGGGTAAGAGCTATGAGAAGAGGCTGAAGGTGTTAGACTATGTTTTCTGTAGAAAGGCGTTTTCTCAGAGGGGACATGATACAAGCCTACAAAATATTTACATCTGTTGATAATACGAAGACCAATAAATTCTTCATAGTATACCACGGACGGGAGACCAGGGGACATAGTAAAAAAAATTAAGAAGGCATGACATCTTGGTATAAGAAAGCATTCATTCAGTAATAGGGATGTTAATTTTTGGAATGCTTTAGCACAGGAGGTTGATGAGTGTGACTCGATTGCAACATTTAAAATTGGCGCATTTTTAGTTACATTAGTTATGAAGGTTAAACAGTATGTTATGACTATAACAAAGTTATTAAAGCTTGTAGTATGGTTAGCATGTACTTTAGCTATAAATTTTTCTTTTAGTTGTAGAATTTGTGTGTACTACGCAAGTTATTGACAAGCCCTAGGGTGCTTTGTGAATTTGCATGAGCATGTTTGGTAATTGGTTCTATTAGCTTCACTGGGACAGTCTCGATGGGCCCATGTGTCTTCATTTTGTCTTTATATTTCTAATGTTCTACTACTTTTCTGTTTCCGGTGTATGCGACGCATCCCCCCCCCCAATCTGGGGAAAGGAGTTGGATGAATAATAACAATAAAAATAATAATAAGATACTATAAAACAAACGAGATGTAGGGAAATCACTGAACAAAATAAGGGAAAATTAACGAATGCATCCAAAGATACTTAGAAAAAGGTACCTAAGCCCACACCACAGAAAGGTGAATATGATATAAGAATAATAATAATAATAATATTAATAATAATAATAATAATAATAAATCTTGTTGAGAATGCAACACCACAAAGGTTAAAATAAACTTAGTTAAATCATTGTTTTATTATGCAAAAAAATGTATATTACACAATATATATATATATATATATACATATATATGGAAAGAAAGAAAGAAAGAAAGTATATATATATATATATATATATATATATATATATATATTATATATATATATATATATATATATATATATATATATATTATTATATTATATATATATATATATATATATATATATATATATATATATATATATATATAGTATATATATAAATAAATATATATATATAACCTATTTACAGATTAGTTCTGTATATAAATTTAATGGTTTGAGGTCTTTTTAATCAGCATGCTTAATATGTATATAAAACAATCTATGTAAAATCTTTGGATGAGCATGCTATAAAAATTAGTAACTATTTTTCTTAAATTATTTTAGTAAAATCCGCCAACTATCAGTGAAGCGGATAACCACGTGTTTAAAACTTAAAAAAAAAAAAAAAAAAAAAAAAAAAAACTTGAGAATAATTCAAAAAATATAATATTCATTTCAATAACGCAATAACCTTCCCGTTCCCGTTAAATACTATCGATGTCTTTTGTTTATTTTCAATAGTTTCATCTTCTGTTGTCTGTTCAGTAACTTTTAAACTTTATCACACAATAGTTGCTTTCCCTTAACCCAGAAGTATCAATTCCTTCCATCTTCTTACGCTATAGCTACACTTTTTTATCCTACCATTTTTTTTTTAGCCTATAATCTCTTAATGTTAATTAAATCCATCCCTCAATTTCTTTACCTGCTACTCTCTTCAAGTAAAAGTTCAATCAGTCTTTTCCACTTTTAAAACTTAGGATCTAAAATCTCTTTTTTTAAAAAAACTTCCTTTTAACGTGCTTTATCCCCTTTTCAGAGGGTGACACGGGGGGACTACAGGAAATCGAACTTTAAGGCCGGCTATCCCAAACCAGCGCCACCAACGTGTTCCCATTTTCTTTCATTCAAAATGATGTTCACTGACTTGAAGATTTTTTTCTTCTTTCATATCAGCTTTAAAACCAGAGTTGAGATATTTCATTGTTATAATATTACAGACAATCATTCTCAATTTTAAACTTCTTGAGTAAAATAATTAAAATGCAAATACTTTATTTGGGAAAGATTTGCAATCTTTATTCAGTAATTCAAACTGCCCATTTCAACAGCATCAAAATTAAATAACGAAAAAAATCTATTTATATTATAAATAGAAAATAAACGAAAATATTCTATTTACTGAGCCCTAACTCTTTCATAGCCTTCAATTTTTGTTACTTGGTTTGGTTGTATGAAAGGTCATGTAGAAAAAAAAATTACATTTAAATAATATCATAAAAGAACAAGATGCCACATGGGTCTTTCAAAATATGTTCTACCCAAGCCCTTCTTACACGCAATTTAAGTTAAAAGAGACTACAACCAAATACCCAGCTACTTTTCCTGAAAGACAAAATTTGGAATTATCTTGAGAGAAAATCACCACCTCACTCAAGAATAAAAGACTTTGCACAAGAAAAAGGAAAGAGATACTCAAAAAAGCAAACAATGAAGATTAATTCATTCATATTTTGAAGAAAAAAAAAGTAGAAAGATTACACTGTTAACACTTCTTGACTTAACATTCAATTACTTTAAAAAGTTACCAGACAATTTGATGTACATAGTAATATAAAGACGAATAATAGTCCCTTGCTTGGAAGTGGCCATTGTTAAGTCATAACTTGATGGACATACCTAACCAACTATATTACCAGTGTTTATAACAAACATATTAAAGAGAAGTAACACAAGGACATAAAACTGGGGGTCTAATTTCAAAACATCCAAAATATTCTTCAGAGAAATGATGACTGCTTAACTGCCTTAACATATATGTTTTCGATCTTTTATTATGAGAATAAAATTTAACAAGAATTTTATGAATTTCGCAGTAGCGCAATAGTAAAAATAAAATTATTGAGTATATAGATAATGTTGTAAAAAAAAGACAAAATCATAGAGAAGACAACTATTGTAAGAACGTCTGATACTACATTCAACCAACCCGTGGAAATGTGTATGGTCTTGTAGTAGCCGTTGTAAAAAGAAAATGTCAAAGATTTAGTGGAGATGACCATTTAATGGATAACAGGAAAATAACCATGTCTTACAAAATGAAAGTTAGAGTGAACAGTGAAGGTAAGGGGTGAAAGGTATGTAAAAACTGCTCGCTTATGGTGAACAAATGACAGAGGCCCACAAGAAACCCATCCATAAGAGCAGAGGGCCTTCATACTATCATCAAATCCAAGAGCTGACGTGCAGCAAAACACATAATTTGCAAATGTGAATATCAATGGAACAGGGAAAATGGGGAGAGTATATATATATATATATATATATATATAGAAAGAGTATAATATATATATAGTATATAAAATATATATATATGATATATATATATATAAGGTAGTATATACATATATATATATATAACCCTTTTAATTATCATCATTCCGGGTAATAGACGGGTTTAGAATCGAACTTTAAGGCCGGCTATCCCAAACCAGCGCCACCAACGGGTTCCACAGTCGAGTTTTAATTCTGCCCCCAGGAAGATAAAACTCAACTGCTACGCGGAGGATTGAGCCAGTGTCCTCTTGCATGAGAGTCGGAGAGTCAACCTCCTACGCCACTATGTGTTCATGGAGAAGATGAGAGTTATATATATATATATATATATATATATATATATATATGTATATATATATATATATATATATATATATATATATATATATAAAAACTACCTTTAACGTGTGCTTTTATCCCCTATGCAGGTATCAAATTATGTTGGTGGAAAAAAGATTGATTATTATCCAAACGAAGGTTTTGACGCGTTCGCAGTCAAGTTTTAATTCTTGCCCCAGTAGATAAAACCCAACCACATATGCAGAGTGACGGAACCAGTGTCCTCTCGTACAGAGAGGCGGCGACTAACCTCCTGCGCCATTGAGAGAGCCTGAGATATATATATATATATATATATATATATATAAAGTTATATATATATATATATTAGCAGTTGAGGTTATATATAGATATATATATATATATATATATATATATATATATATATATATATATAAAGATATGCGCCAGAGAGATATATATATATATATATATATATATATATATATATATATATATATTGTTACTATTTTAGCAATGTCTAACGTGAGTTGCATATTACATATTACAAACCTTTACAATATATAAGACCTTTATTAGTAGTAGCAGTAGTATTAGTGTTAATAATAATAATAAAAGACCAGACAAACAGATTATTTTATCGTAATTACATCAATTAAACTAACTCAACAAATAAATCAAGTAACATTTCAAAAAACAATTTAAAAAAAAAAAAAAATATCAAGAATAAAATAAATATCTTTTCTTAAAAAGAATGAAAAAAATTGTAAAACCTTATCTAATTCCATTGATTAGGAAGATACAGGTACTGTAACATGAGATTTTACAAACAAAACTGACTTTATTAAATTATATTTCAATATTTCTACTAAACCTATTCTACTACTACTACTACTACTACTACTACTACTACTACTACTACTAATAATAATAATAACAATAATAAAAATTAATTTTAATTAAGTAAGGAAATATTGCCTATAACTGAAAATAATATTAAAGAGATCTTAGCTACGACAATTTCTGAATTATAAGTACAGTATATAAGAATTTAAATATTTTCATTAAGTACATTAAAGAACAATAACGGGAAGATAAAGAAAGCTTGCTTCATCTGGGATCGAACCACCGCATGTTGCGACTTTAAGCGAACGAGCTCCCGTCAAGGCGATATCACCTTGATTTGAGCTCGTTCGCTTAAAGTTGTTCTTGAAATCAAACTTTTTTGGGTTTGAGGATGGCTCAACGGTAGAGCGACGAGTATATTGTTCTCTGTAGCAACATGCGGTGGTTCGACCCCAGATGAGGCAAGTTTTCTTTATCTTCCCGTTATTGTTCTTTGTTTACTGACTAATTAATTCCGGCTATTGCAATTTTAAATAATTTAAATACATTAAAATGGCATATCTCATTATTGAGATTCATTCCACAAATTTTTATAAAACAAATTAAAACATTACTCAAATAAATACACAACTGGAATTAACGCTACAGACCGAGAGGGGAGAAGGGGGCTTGTTACCCCCTTTTTAAATCTAAATTAATAATGAAGATAATTAAATTATACAAGATATTAAGTTAGTTCCTTTCTCTTCAAACTTCCCCTACTCTGGCCACCCATTCGAAAGAGGTTTTTATCAGTAAATAAATAAAATAAAAAATTAAATCTCTAAAACTCATTAAATAATTTTTTACATTATGGCTACTCTTTCTCCCACAAATACAGTACATTATGGCAACTCTTTCTCCCACACATACAATACATTAAAATACTTTCTCTTCCCATACATACATTAAAATAATCAAAAGCGTATATATAAAGATCTGATTACAGATCTATTAGGCTAAAAATTAGAAATGTAGTACAAGCTTTGAACTGGGTTAGAAAGTGTGCGCCGCACATCTATTTGAACTGGGTTAGAAAGTGTGCGCCGCACATCTATTATACAATAATAAATAAATAAATAAATAAAAAAATCTTGACAGGTATATTCAAGTATTTTACTAAATATATGAATACGAAACATAGAAACTTATACACAAGTAAATCCATGCACTATGATCTCATTCTTCTGGACATGGATATAAAAAAAATTAGGGTTAGAAGGTAAAACTTTTTTTTTTTTTTTTAATCCAGCCAAAAGTGAAATTTTTCTTTGTTTCTTTAGTCTTTTTAGTTTTCATGGGAATATTTTTAATATTTTAAAATTTTTAAAAACTTTAGTAACAAATAATTTGACGCTTTACAATTATGATTACAATTATAAATTGAAAAAAACAAAACAAATGCTTTACAACAAACCCACATTCAAAGATCACACTACACTACTGGTAATATTATTATACTAATTTTCAACGAGTTGGCAGCATCAATAACTGGGATCTAATTACAATTCTTATGTACAGAAGTCCGAAGGTTTTGAAAAGGTATAAAATTGAATTATAAAATTGTAAAATAAATGGACGTTCTAAGGATAACACATACACTGAAAAAGAAATTAATATACATATATATATATATATATATATATATATATATATATATATATCTATAGTTAATATATATATTTTTTAAGATAAATATAACTATATATATATATATAATCATCAAGTGAAATGAGCGAAAGAGCAATAACATTAATGTCTTGAAAGATTTTATGTGAGTAAATTAATAAAAACAGAGGTCCATAAATATATACAAATATCTATATGTCAATTATTTCCACACAAATATATATATATATATATATATATATATATATATATATATATATATATATATATATATATATATATATATATATATATATATATATATATATATATATCATCATCATCATGTCAATTGCTTTCCATAATTGAAGGTAGGGTGCTCAAACATGCACCGGGAAGCCGAGGCATTTCTTTTGTATAAATAAGTAGTAGCTGAACAACCCAGCCACAACAATAGATAGAAGCTGTGATGGAAGAAGAGGATTGAAAGATATAGATAATTAATTCGAAAAAAGAGGTGAGAAGAAAAAGATTTAAAGATTACGAATGTGACAAAGTCAAATCATACTAGTGCTGAGACTGGAGGGATTCAGAAAATCCAATAGTAATAGGAATCTATGTTTAGTCTTAAGTTGCAATGCCAAGATCATAATAAAATAAAAAGAATCAATTACTCAATACGATGATATATATATATATATATATAGTATAAGGTATATGATATATATATACATAAGTTGGTTATATATTTCTTCTATTCTAAAGGCCAAATACTTTTAAAGGCTGGGAAAAAAAAAAAAAAAAAATAAATATATATATATATATATATATATATATATATATATATATATATATATATATATTCAATTTGTATATGGATGGGGTTATGAAAGAATTAGAGGTAGGGGTGGCATGGGAAGGTATCAGAATGATGAAGAATGGGAGAAAATGGAGGGTGCACTAGTTATTATATGCGGATGATTTGGTTTTGTGTGGCGAGTCTGAAGAGAGTTTCAGAGGATTGGTAGAGAGGTTTGGCAGTGTGTGTAAAAGGAGGTGGTTTGAAAGTAAATGTAGATAAGAGTAAGGTTATGGTAGTGAGTGAGGCGAGTCCGCGGTGTGAAGTTATGTTAGATGGGGAGCAACTGGAACAAGTGTCCGAATTTAAATATTTAGGATATATGTTGGATGAAAAGGGAACGGATGATACAGTGTAGCATGAAAGTTGTGAATGGTAGGAAGGTGGCTGGTGAAATTACATCCTTGGTGGATGTAAAGGGACCAAGTCTTGGGTGCGCTAGGGTTTTGCATGAAGGAATGTTGTTACCTATGATAATTTATAGTAGTGAAACTATAGCCTGGAATAAGAGGTATAGATCTAAAGTACAATGTGTTCAGATGGACAATCATAGGGGCGTGTTAGGTGTGAGAAGAATTGATTATATGAGGAATGAAGGCATTAGGGAGTTGTATGGTGTGAAGAAATGCCTAAATGAAAGAATAAACGAGAGTACATTGAGATGGTTTGGTCCTATGGAAAGGATGGATGATAGTCGGTTAGTTAAGCGGATGTAAGGCTGGGCTTTCTTTTCGACTTGCGTCATATTTCTAACTATTTTTGTCATTATACGCACCTTACTCCCAGTCTTGGGGAGAGAAGGTGGGTGAGGATTTTTTTTTCTTTTTTTTTGAGTGGATGTACAGGGGCCTTCTATAGCACATAAGAATGCGGCTATACAGTATTAGTAAACTACTGACAGGAGAAATCCCTAACCGAACGAAATAGAAAAAGGCTGATATGGTTAATCTGAAAGTACAAGATGTTCAGTTCCACATTAGGAACAAACGATGATAGCCGAAAGTGAGACATCTGATGAGGCTGAAGGCGATGCTGAAAAGGTATAGTGAGCAAATCAAGGAAGACTCTATTTGAGGTCGAGATGGCCTCGCAACCCACAAAGAGATGAACGACTGTGAGAGGACAATTGGAGGAGCAAAATGGGCAGGTCGGGGGGATCCCCCTGCGACATCAAAAATCCATGGGTGAGATTGGTATGACTCAGACGCAATCGAGCCAGGACCATCTCCAGGAGGTGACTCCTTCTACGAGATGAAAACCACCGGCCAATGAGGGGTTTGACGTTCCTTAGTTTGGAGTCACGAGCATCACCCGCCCAACATGCTTACCAGCCAGAGAGGAAACCCCGACGTATTGAGATGGAGAAATCTGTAGCAGGGAAATGGCCCAGGCGTACAGCAGGAGGAAGGTATTGGGCCCTAGACAGCCCGTGCATAGCCGCCTGTTTAGCCTCCCCATCGGCCCGTTCGTTTCCAGGAACACCCACATGGGAGGGAACCCAACAGAACTCAATGTTGTGCTTCTGCGCAGGCAACAAGCAGAGGAACTTTTGAATGGCAGAGACCAAAGGGTTTCGGGTCGATCGGTCAAGCAATGCCTGGAGAGCGCTTCGAGAATCGGAAAAGATGGTATAGTTACCCCCACGGGTGATGGTACTGATTCTGTTCACCGCCATGGACACCGCTATCAGTTCAGCTGAAAAAACAGACAAATACGGTGGAAGGGTGTGGGATACAGTGATGTCCGGAAACACAGCTGAAGCCCCCACCCCTCCCTCCGTCTTGGAACCATCGGTGTGAACGGCTATAGAGTCGCGATAAACCCATTTTGAATGGGTAGAGTTAAAATCATAGTGCATGACCGGTCGCTGAAGAAGGTCGAGGAAAACAAAGATGGAAGTAACAATCCCAGCAAATGGCCAATAAGAAGGGTTGTGATGGACGCGCTCTATTATAGATGTCAAGGCCGATGAGGTAGGAACCTGAATACGGATGAAACAGTGAAATGAACGCTGCCCTTCTCGTAGGGAAAGGAGATCACCCTGGTCACTTCAGGGTTTTCCTGAGTACCAAACATGCTCTGTGGTTGGTCTTCTGGACCTTCTAGTCTAATGGGTCTACAGATTGGAGGTAGGACTGGGAGGTCTGTCCATATATGGCACACTCATAGTCTAGTTTATCCCGCACCAGCATGATGTAAAGGAGGAACATGTGTTTTTCTGTCCGCACCCCAGTCTTGAGAGAGGAAAGGGGAAGGAGTATCCAACGAACGGTAAGCAATTACGCTTTGAGGTGATAGTGGAGGTATTCTGAGCTTCCAATGATATGACTGTGTAACCACACCTGTTTACTCCAATACCGGATAGGGGGAGCATATGAGGTGTAACATAGGGAGCAATTGTATGCGATTCCCACGACGAGGATTTTTTCGGAAAAGCACGGCTGTAGTTTTCGTTGTGGAGAATGTAAAGCCACGCGCAGAACACCAGGAGGAAACCCTATCGATAGCGAGCTGAAGTTGATGCACCATACAAAGTTTAGCTCCAGAGAAGTACAGGGCAAAATAGTCAACACAGATGGAACAGCGCACCGAGGTCGGGATGGAATGGACACTCCATTGAAACCTATTGAGAAAAGCAACACACTCAGTACAGTGTCCTGTGGCACCCCTTCGTCCAGGGCAAAACACCTTGACAGCGTGGTACGACAACGGACCTGAACGAACGATCGGACATCAATTAATGAAGGAAGAGGGGAAGTTGCCCCCTAAGCTCCAAGGAATGGAGGATCCGTAAAACCCCCAACCTCCACGTGCTATCATACGCCTTTTCGAGGTCAAAGAAAACGGAAAAGGTCATTTTGTCAGAAGCAAATGCCTTACGAACGAGAGGATCCTGAGTAGAGAGATGGTGACGAAAACCAAATTGGTAGTCAGAAAATGCATGGAGTTGCTCCAACGTGGGAACAAGATGGGCTGCCACCAATCTCTCCATGAGCTTGCATAAAGCAGGGTCAATGAAATAGGGAAGAGTTATTTAAAGAATTCGATCCTCCGAAGTTACAGAATAGACAATATATGCAGTAGACCAGACGGGAGGGAAGACCCCCTCCACCCATATTCTATTGCATAAGCCGAGAAGGAAGGAAGGAAGGCAGTGGCAGAAGGATGAGCACGCTGGAGCATCTGGAAGGAAATGCCGTTAGGGCCTGGCGCTCCATCCTTGCAAAGTTTGAGGACGTCCTGGAACTCTGCTCTGGTGAATAATCTGTTGTATGGAAGGTCTTCTCCAGGAGTAACAGAAAAATCCGGAATCTCCACCCGCAGGCGGTCAGAACGTAAAGGTTCAGGAAACCGGGAGTCGCTGGAGCAGGACGCGAAGTGATAACCCAACTCGTCCGCTAAGACCCCGGGAGCAGAGATGACATCAGAGAGTTGCGGGCCGTAAACAACGATGACTGGTGGATCTGCATTGTGTTTTTGTGAAATTTTTCGCACCTTTTATGAACTGATGATACAGGCGTAGAAGAATCAACGGTGAAAGCGTAGTTGCGAAAAAGAACTGCTTCCTCGTACTCCGATTAATACGCCGGGAGAGGGCTGCCGAAGCATTAAACAGAATCAAGTTGGAAGGTGTGGGAGTCTGTTTATACAGCCTATATAATTTACGCTTTTCACGATTAGCCTGAGCACATTCCTGGTTCCACCAAGGGGTTGTCGATTTTCGGATCCCAGATGAACAGGGTATATGGTCCGTCGCCCCCTGGAGGATTACTTCCTGAAAGTGAAGGCGTCCGCCGGCGATGGGAACAAGGTAGTTGAAGGAAAGATGGGGAAAGTAAGAGGCTTGATGAATGATGAAAGGAAGACCAGTCTACTCTGTCGTAGCGCCAACCAGAATAAGGTTGCTGCTGCGGACTGGGGCTGAAGGATGATATCGTGGGTAGTGGTCACTAGTCCCTACCACAGAGGAAAGACGACATTTCCAACCCAAAACGATCTAAAGACGAGATGGAGCACAACGAGACGTCAACACAGGAAGAAGTGCCTGTATCAAAACGTTCAAAGGTTGGAAGGCCCGTGCTGAGACATCCCAATGAGGAATCCTGCAAAATACTCAATATCCAATCGGCATTGGGGGACGTAACAAGAGTCTCCCCACAAAGGGTGGCGGAGGTTAAAGTCACCTAGGACTAACATGGGTGGCGGGAGACTTTTGAAAAAGTTGACAAGGTCTTTCCTGGTATATTTACAGCTGGGCGCTAGGTACAGTGAGCACAGAGTAAGCGGCGTGTCAATATGGAGACTGAGCCGCTACGGCATGTAAGGGAGTGGAAATGAATGGGACAGATTCGTGAAGCAGGATCGCTGACCCCCTCTGTCGCTGGTCCCACAATTTAGGGAAATAAGGGGTTCCCTGTACCTTGAAGGTTGCAAAAGGTTTCTGTCACGAAGTTGTAATTCCTGTAAAAAAAACAGCCAATGGCTGATGAGCGACAAGTAATCTCTTTAGTTTTTCGTCAATAGCAAAATATCCGCGGCAGTTCCATTGGATGAAACGTGCCATAAATGGTAAAACAATCAATGTTCAGGACGCTCCGTGACAATAGTGACGATGTTTTGGGATTTGGCAGTCTTCTCAGAGGATAAAGATTGAAGGTCCAGTGAGCCATCGGACGACCCACCGACCGGAACTTCAAACGCCAGGGGGAGAGGAAAATCACTCAGCAGGGATATGTGTGGAGCCCTGCTTACGAGAGGGGTTCCTGGCCACATCAGGAGAGGGCTCCCCAAAGAGGCGCGCCAAGTCACACTCCACATTTCGAACATTCTTCCCAGCTGGCGCATCCCTGCCAGACTTCGTAGCAGCCTGGGAAGGGGACTGTGTCCCTCCAGGAGGTGCTCTAACAAGGGTTGGGATAGATGGAAGAGGAAGACAAGCAGGAATGGTGTCGGCTGGAGTGATAGGAGATACATTGGAAGACAAGTGTGTGGTGTCCGTGGTCAAAATCTCGGGAGCAATCCGCGCACGAGTAGAGCAAGATGGCTCAGTCGACGGGTCCGAAGTCAAGGGGGGCGTAGGAGAAGGAAAGACTCTTTCCTCCTGCGTCTACCAGCAGCCAACCCACCCTCAACAGACATCGAGGCGGCGCCGTCTACCCGAAGGAAGACTGCGGTCGGGCGAGGTTTCAATCGATACCTCCTCGGACCTCCCCTTGAACGAGACCCCAGTTTCAGCACGTGGCAATACTACGGAAGAATAGTAGTCCGAAGAGTCAATCGTGGCATCCAAGAAAGTTTCAGAATCGCTTGAATATTTTAGAAGCGAAGCGGTCTTAGGCGGCGTGAGTAATAACAGATCAGAACGGGCAGAGGTCGGACCACTGTTTCTTGATTGATAACGTGGGTTGTCAGCGCGGCGAGCCCGTTTTGGCAGAAAAGACAGGTCCTCTAGAGCAAACGGGTTCCTTTTGTTTCAAGAACTCCGTGGCTCGATATGCAAGCGAGTACGGATGCCTGGCCTGAGATCAGCCCTTGGACTGACTATCGCAACCGTTAAGAGGGTCTTCTTGTTTCCCCGGAGAAAAAGAAGCAGGTCGTTTCCGAAAGATGGTACAGGTAAGCTCCGATGATGCACATGGACGTTTGCCATCGACCTCAGAAGCGGAACAGGTCGCAAAATCAGATATCCCCTTGGGAGCTGCATGGACCTCTACAAGGTGAGGAACATGAGAGAAGGTCGTGTGTGTCGGCGAAGAACGACGAGTGGTCCGGCCACCATGGTAGGAGTTGGGAGGATAATTGTCCAGAGCCACGGGAAACACCAAGTCAGGTGATCTGTTAACTAGCACGGAAGGCTGAATGGTCGAACGTGAAAGTGGAACAAGTTCCGGACACAACGCACAGATACGATGGGCAATGTTAGAGGCAACCACAGATGCAGTGGTCGTTTCCGCAGCATAAGAAAGAGAAAGATGAGCCAGCTTCTCCTTCGCATGGAGGGTAGCCTCTAGACGGTCATAATTAAGAAGGGCGCACTGTTCTAGGATTTCCTTCTCCAAGGCAAAGTAGGAGTAGTGGTCAGTGGAGGCTGGGTGTGGGCCCTTGCAGTTAAGATAACATGGAGGATTTATGTCACAATTTGGGTGAAGAGGACTTCCACATGTAAGACATATGGTCTGGAGAGACAGACAATATATCTGGGAGTGACCAAATTTATGGCACTTGAAACATCTTCTCGGGAAGGGTACATAAGTTCGAACCGTGTGCAGGGTAAAACCAAGTTTTACCTTGAATGGAGGGAAAGGCACAGAGAAGCTAAGTAAAAGACTAGGGTTCGTTGTTGAGGGGTTCTCCTTACGTGGAGGGAACCGATAAACGTCGGTGATAGGCACGTGGTGATTCTGTAAATGAGTAAGAATGTCAATGGAAGCATCGAAACAGAACTCCAGCGCATATATGGTACCCTTCGACGTGTTACGAACATAGTCAGGTTTAGAAAGGATAGGAATCTTCCCCAGATGTGATAGGGAGGCAAGTACGTTGCTTTGGGTACGAGAGGCAGCACGAACCAAGATGGAACCGTTCTTCATTGGCGTAGCCTGTGGCTCAGTAGTTTGAAGAGCAGCTTCCAAAGCATTACTGGGATGAGCTGGCTTACAGAAGTCAGTGGACGAGATGACGTCGAATGTAAATAAAAATAAAGCTGGTAGGAAGCAAAACCTGGGACCCTTGGAAGGGGGTCTCAGAAAGCGATCATCGTAGTTGGCTTATTCTGGCGTTTAGGAATGGGACCCTGCTGACGCAAGGGCTCTTGGGATGGCTGACGTAAGGTTTGATTAGGCGCCTAAGTGCAGGATAGCCTCCTCAGTGGTTAGGCAAGGTTCGGGTCCCCAACAATAGGCGGCCCGGAGAAAAGCAAGAATAACCGGTTTTTAACCAGTACCCTCACCAGGTAGGAAGGAGGGCAAGATGGGCATATGACACACACAGACACAACAGCCCGATAACCACCAGGAATCAGGGGAATGGGGGGGTGGGGAGACTCAGAAGAGAGATCAGGAATACGTAGGGTAGTACTACAGAAAACGGAGGAGAAGGGACGGGTAAGATGAACGGGATAATAATAATAATAATAATAATATAATAATAATAATAATAATAATAATAATAATAATAATAATAATAATAATAATAATAATAATAATAATGAAAATAATAATAATAATAATAATAATATAAAAGTTTTTGATTTTATTTCCACCGTTCTAAATATTTATTTTTGTACATAATTTAATTTCCTTAAAATAATCTTGGAAAATAATTTATAGGAGAAGAAGAAGATATATTTACATAGATTTTCGATCGATCCGTTCTTCGGTTAGAGGATCACCTCAAGAATTCTTTGCAGGTTTGTAAATTTTAAACGTTAAAAAACGTAAATTATTTTACAGATCTTTAAAATTTTTGAAATTTTAATATACTTCGAAAATTGTTTATTATTTACTTCAAATACTAAAGTTCGTTAAAATATGCTGTTAATTAAGAATAATTTATTAGCAAAACTATTCCCATATGGCATGTGTTTATGAAATATTACCTAATTTTATTGTTAATTGTCTCTTAACTCAAATAAAGCTAAGACTTTTCTGGGACTGAAGTAGAGGTTGATATGCCCTGTCCGACAATCTATTCGTCGCGTGTTTAACCAATATATGTCGATGTACAGTCTGACTCAGGGCAGTTAAATTGGTACACAACGTGATGGTTGTCGGGCAAAGCATCTCTTGTGCTAAAGGAAGAGGACAGTTGTTTGGACTTAAGGTATAGTCTGACTTTAATTTTTGAGGTGTGTTTTAGTTTTTGAGGTTGAGAATTCAAAATTTACGAAGGCACTTCTCTTCCTTATTGAAGTCATAGCATTGGAGTTTTGAAGAAGAAATTTGTCGAATTTTCTGATTATTTTTAACTTTTTTTATATATAATTTTGTAATGGTTTTATTACATTAAATTTTTCAACTAATTTGTGGATGATCACAGTTAATTAAATTTTACTTAATGCGCCAAACTTCTTTCATCAAAAGTTTTCCAAGTTGAACATAGGTTGTATGCTCCGTAAACTAAAGTTTTTACGATAGATTCTTTGTAAATAGTCGGTGAATAGGATTCGTAGTTCATATACAGACTTTTATCAGTGGGTTTGACATGTATGCCTGTAGATAATGAGCCGTCAGAATTAACATTGATTTTGATGTCTAAAAAACAAATAGCATTATTAACCTAAGTTTCGTATGTAAATTTAAGCATGACAACTCTTGAATTCTATTGATGGAACTGATGTATATGATCTATGTTCCTAAAGATAGTGAGGGTGTCGTCGACATACCTTATGTAAAATACGGGGTTAAAGTTGTTTGTTTCACGATGGATTTTGTTTTCCAGATTGGACATATCTGATCATGAAAAGAAACTTCAAACTACGCTTAATGAAACAACCAAATCTAAAATAACTTCTGATAAAACTAACAATACAACTAAAAATAGCATTAACAGAATCGCTTATGAAATAAAAACAAAAGAATTTCTGACAAAATTAAAGAACTGGGATTTTATAATTTAGGACATATATATATAGGTTGCCTAAAATACACAAAAACTCAGAAAATCCACCTTTGAGAGCGACATTAAGTAAAATTAAAAGAACTGGACTTTATAATTTAGGACATATATATGGGCTGCCTAAAATACACAAAAACTCAGAAAATCCACCTTTGAGACCCGTAATATCTATGTGCGGAACGGTTACACACGAAATTGCCCAATATCTGAATATCGACGACACCCTCACTATCTTTAGGAGCATAAATCATATACATCAGTTCATCAATAGAATACAAGAGTTGTCATGCTTAAAATTTATATACGAAACTTAGGTTAATAATGCTATTTGTTTTTTAGACATCAAAATCAATGTTAATTCTGAAGGCTCATTATCTACAGGCATACATGTCAAACCCACTGATAATGGTCTGTATATGAACTACGGATCCTATTCACCGACTATTTACAAAGAATCTATCGTAAAAACTTTAGTTTACAGAGCATACAATCTATGTTTAACTTGGAAAACTTTTGATGAAGAAATTTGCCGCATTAAGTAAAATTTAATTAACTGTGATCATCAACAATATTTAGCTGAAAATTTAATTAATAAAACCATTACAAAATTATATAATAAAGAAAGTAAAAATAATCAGAAAAATTCGACAAATTTCTTCTTCAAAACTTCCAATGCTATATATAGACTTCAATAAGGAAGAGAAGTGCCTTCGTAATATTTTGAACTCTCACCTCAAAACTAAAGACACTTCAAAAATTAAAGTCAGACTATACCATAAGTCCAAAACACTGTCCTCTTCCTTTAGCACAGAGAAGATCTTTGCCGACCAGACCAATCACGGTTGTGTACACGTTTACTGCCCTGGAGTCAAACTGTACGTCGACATATATTGGTTACACACTAATGGATTAAAAAGGGAAAAAAAAAAACCCCCCCCCCCAGGGGGCCCCCAAAAATAAGATCAACATCGCTACAGTCCCAGCAAAACATTTGAACATTTCAACACGGCCACATGGTCAAGTCAACTATAGGTAATATTTTCTAAACACTTCACAATATTATACAGATCCTGTGAAAGTCCAGAAACTTAAAATTGCGGAGGCTTCTACATCAAAACACGCAGAACAGAAATTAACATTATAAATAATGTATTACTTTGTAGTGTCAATAGTAAGGTTCTATATTTTGATATAGTAGGCTTAATGTCCTAATATTTACTATGATTTGATTGAAGATAGTTTCAAGTATCGGAACACTTAATGCCGAATTTTATTGCACCAATTTAGAAAATTATGTTTACTCATCTTTTGTACATTCATGTGAGGACGAAAGTTTCTTGTTTCATTCAAAGTAAATCATAAACCTTTTATATTATTATTATTATTATTATTATTATTATTATTATTATTATTATATTATTATTATTATCTTCCCCTTTCATATCTTACCTCATCTCTTCTCTTCTGTTTTCTGTAGTATCTACCTACGTATTCCTGATCTCTCTTCTGAGTTTCCCCCTCCCCCCCCATATTCCTGGTGGTTACCGGGCTGTTGTCTCTGAGTGTGTCATATGCCCTCCTTCCTACTGGTGAGGGTACTGTTAAAACCGGTTAAAATTCTTGCTTTTTCTCAGGCCGCCTATTGTGGGTAAAATCCGAACCGTTGCCGTAACCACTGAGGAGTGCTGTCTGACTTAGGTGCCATAATCAAACCTATACGTGCAGACCATGCCGCAAGAGCCCCTGCGTCAGCAGGGTCCCATTCCTAAACGCCAGAATAAGCCAACTACGATGATCTCTTTCTCAGACCCCCCCTTCCAGGGGTCCCAGGTTTTGCTTCCTACCAGCTTTATTTTTATTTACATTCGACGTCATCTCGTCCACTGACTTCCGTAAGCCAACTTATCCTTAGTAATGCTTTGGAAGCTGCTCTTCAAACTACTGAGCCACAGGCTACGCCAATGAAGAACTGTTCCATCTTGGTTCGTGCTGCCTCTCGTACCCAAAGCAACGTACTTGCTTCCTTATCACATCTGGGGAAGATTCCTATCCTTTCTAAACCTGACGATGTTTGTAACACGTCGAAGGGTACCATATATGCGCTGGAGTTCTGTTCCAATGCTTCGATTGACATTCTTACTCATTTACAGAATCACCACGTGCCTATCACCGACGTTTATCGGTTCCCTCCACGTAAGGAGAACCCCTCAACGACGAACCCTCGTCTTTTACTTAGCTTCTCTGTGCCTTTCCTCCATCCAAGGTAAAACTTGGTTTTACCATGCACACGGTTCGGACTTATGTACCCTTCCCGAGAAGATATTTCAAAGGCACCTGTTATATCATCCACTTTTTTTTTTATCATGAATCCAACCAATTCAAATTACCCAACACAATCCATTTGAAGCCCATACTAACCGGGTCAAAAACATTGTTCAGACTATCCCAGAAAATCCCACTCTCCTCAACTTCGGATGGACCGTATATTGCAAACTCACATACCTTGAGCTCAAACGTAAATTTAACCATTAATATTCTAGTACTCACACAACTAAAACAATCCATAGCTCTGTGAAACACACCTCATCAGAATTGCAACTGCTTCTTTCCACTCCAGAAAACACACATTTCATCCCATACCACTCGTCTTCACCGCTTCCTTTTATTTTTGTTTCAGTTATAACAAGCAAATCAAATTTACCCTTTCTAAATACATCCATCATTTCTCTCCTCTTCGTAATTTATTCCTCTAACATTCCACATAACCAGACAT
Organism: Trachelipus rathkii; assembly: GCA_015478945.1. Taxonomy (NCBI): domain Eukaryota; kingdom Metazoa; phylum Arthropoda; class Malacostraca; order Isopoda; family Trachelipodidae; genus Trachelipus; species Trachelipus rathkii. The sequence continues at coordinate 30,157 of JABUQX010096980.1, forward strand.
ATCATACAGTTTCGCCGAAAGATACAATGTCGCTTACGGCGGCTAAGATCAGGTCAGATGCAAGCATAGGCAGTACTTCCCAACACAATCGACACTATTCTTTTAGTTGCCTCTTATGATACGTAGAACACATGCTGTAAAAATTTCTTCTACCTCACACACAAGAATATATATATTATATATAGATATATAGTCCCATATCAGCCTATAATATATATAATAGTATATATATATAATATATGAGATAATATCTAAAATCAAAATATGATATGTATCAGGATATCTCCGGATATCTATATAGTTTATTTTATATATTATCCGGGTGAGTATATATATATATATACTCACGTATATATATTATATATATATATGCCTATATAATATGGATGTACTGGCAATAGGTGGTAGTTTCATGTGTCGAGTGTGTATGATAAGTTGGGATGACCGTCTTCCCAACATGTGAGCAGTCTGAGGAAGAATGTGGAATAGTTAGTTACAAGAGTTGCGAACCATTGACCACTGGAGTGTCATGGGATGTACCTTAACACTCCATATGCCCAATTTGGGAGGGCGCTACTCCCCCCCCCCGTCCCTCTCTCAATTTTCGAACACACACACACACACACACATATATATAATATAAATATAGGTGTAGTTTTTATTGATATACTAATATATATATATTATATATATATATATATAACTATATAAATATCTATATATATATATTATATATAGCTTATATATAGTATATATATATATATATATATATATATATATATAACTTTGACCAAAATAAAGAGACCCACACAATAGTATACATACAATACCTCCATCCCCTTTTCAAACTACGCATCACCAGTCTGGGCGCCCTCAAATAATAACAATAATTTTAATATGATAAAGATTGACTAATGAAAGAAATTAAAGGCCAATTATAAGAAAAATGGATAAGATACTCAGCGTAATTAAAAATAACATATAATAATAAATATTTTAAACATCAAATAAAAAAGAATTTTTCCTTACCTAATCAACATATACATGAATCTTCAGGTTCACCTTCTGGAGGGGTTATTTTAAAAGAATTTTTATTTAGGGAATCTAACTCTTTTCTAGATCTATTAGCTTCTCCCAGCTGCTTGCTGATGTCTGTAAACATTTCTTCAACTCCTTGCCCTGTCTTACAAGAAGTTTTGTAAGTACCAGATATCAAATTGTGACACTGCTCGCTGTGAATAGGTAACAAATAAACAGATGTGGTAACTGCTTTGTTTTATATATTATTGAATAATGTAAGTATGAATTTACAAATTATATGTAAGCACTCATATAACCTCAATGATTATATTATCATTAAAATCACCACTAATATTAATAAAACAAGTTTGAAAAGGCTGGAAAATGGTTTGAAAATACGCAGTTAAGGTACATAAATATGTATTTTAAGAAAAAGTTGGGTCAATATACTCATATGGATGATCATGTTATAGTTTTATATTTAAATACATGTTTATGTGTGGAGAGTATTTTATGACTTGATCAATGTCAAATCTTGTACCAGGGCGCATTTTAAATCCCCTGAACTTTATGGCAAGTATTTTTTACAATCCATTAGGGTGTTGATGATTTGGTATTTCATGTTATCTTAACTGACAAATGTTATAAATTTAGCTTAATTGCATTTTAGAGTCAGGTTAATTACTGACATGATGAAAATTTAAATATATGCCAAGCCATTCAAGGCAAAAGGCAATCTTCCTTTTGACTGAAACAATCCTGATAGGCTCATGCGACTTCTGTTTATATTTTCTGACATCATCATCAACCAAAGGATTCTCCATGTTACCAAGATGACTAAAAAATTTTATATCCAAAAATATGGTTAAGATATACAAATAAATGGCTAAATGATTACTAATTAATGAGGATTCTTGACAGTTGGTAGTGTGCTGCCAATTTTTGGCTGGCACCCCTTGACAGTCGATGCGCATCTTTGGCATACACTCAGCAGAACCCATGTATGTTCTCTCTGAAATCTCCCACCTCCCAAACCTCATAACGGGAGGCGACTTCAACGCTCATCCCCTACATAGTACAACGCCCAAGAAGCAAACCAAAGGGTAACCCACATCATAGCCAACCTTGAAAACCTCATCTTAAACAGCCACGCTAGAAACCCACCTCAAACCAACCAACATGCACATCACCAGACATAACACTATGTTCACCAAATTTACACACAAACCGATCTAAACTCCAACCCCTACCCATCATCATAAAATACCAAAATGTCAACAAACCAAACTACTCACTCAGAAAAACATACACAAACTACAAAAAAGCAGACTGGACACAATTCACCAATCATATAGAAAACAACATACATCCCCTAAATATCACTAACACATCAACACTCAACAAAGCCGTACAAAATTTCACTTCTCTAATTCAAAAAGCAGCTAACAAAGCCATTACCAGAGGATACAAAAAAAAAAAAAAAAAAAAAAAAAAAAAAAAAAAAAATACAACCCAATCCTAACACCTGAAATAGAACAACTAATTAAACAACGCAACTCGCTCAGAAAAATAACACCAACATCACTCCAAATGACAACACAGATTAACGCCCTAAACACCCAAATCATAAACTTAACAAACACACATTCTTCAAACAACTTCCAAACCTTCCACACCAAGAACATCCAACACACGAATAACACCAGAATGTGGAAAAAAAATACACTGAAAAACTCAACCAAACAACACCACAACACCTACATGAAGAAACCAAAATTTTACCCATAGACACACAATTCTTTTCCAGAACCCAAACACCCCAGCCACATTGTACTCCCCAACCCCACCGGCCACAGATTCAAACAACCTTCTTCACCAGCTCTATATTACAAACAAATCTTGAACAACATTCCACCTCCATCAAACAACACAACATAAACCAAACAAATCCACATGACATTAACTGAAAACGCACTTAAAACGGCAACCACCAAAACAATATTTTAAACACCCACCCACCAGAATTCAACTCACTTCTAAGAACCAGTCAGTCATCCTTGGCAAAGCTAAGATGTGGCCACCACTCTAAATTACGATACTACAAACACAGATTCAACCTTAACTAAACCACAAACAACTGTCAAAACTGTAACCAGGTTTCGGAGGGCACATCCCACTTCTTTCCCTCCTGTTTAACTAACTCCCAACACAGAACAACATGGAACATATCCCTGGAAGAACTCTGGAGGAGACCGGTGGCATCGGCGGGGTACCTGAACTCGGTGTGTCCTCTCCCATGATGGGGTGGTCAGGGGTGAGAAGGTAAAAACAATAAAATAAAAGGTATATATATATATATTATAGTATATAGTATATATATATAATATATATATATATATTATAATATATCGTATATATATATATAACTATATATTATTATATTATATTATATATATATATAACGGTATATTAATATATATATATATAATAGTAATATATATATAATATATATAGGTTTATTATTTACTATCTATATATAAGTATATATATAATTATATATATATTATATAAGTATATAATATATATATATAATATATATATATATATTAGTATATATATAAATATAATTAATATATATATATATATATACCATATATATATAATCACAGTATATAGGTGACGTATATACCATATTATTATTATTATTACTATTATTATTACTATTATTATTATTATTATTATTATTATTATTATTATTATTATTATTATTATTATTATTATTATTGTCAAAATTTAATGCTTTACCAGAATGTTTCCATATCTGCATCTGTAACATGTATTTGATTCTTCATATCATATTTATTTCCACAAAGGAATATTTTTGCATTCTCAGCATACGTAACTATATCAAGTAAATGTTGAGACAAAATATTAAATGAGTCAGGGCTGTCAAGAGAAAATACTAATATAGCAGCTTCAGCAAATTTGTAATAGGATGATGTTATACTAGCAACACGCTCCATCCCACCAGTATCCCAAAGTTGAAGCTGAAATAAATATAAATTTTTTTTAAAAAATGCTATAAAAAATATTATCATGAGAAAAAATGAGCATGCTAAAAATTTAAATTAATAATATAAATGATAATATAAAATATCATGAGTAAAAATGAATAGACTATATCACATAAGTTGAATTATAAATGATTTTCAATAATTTTATTAAAGAACAATAAAATAAAAAATGAAGATTGTTACTTTCAAATTGATAAAATATTTTGCTATAAATATTATGTGGTAATTAAAATGGAATTAAGAATCTTACAAAAAACTAACCTTGACACCCAGATGTTCATCTGTCATATAGACTTTCTCATAATGGTCTAATCCTAAAGTTGATTTCCTATCTGTAGATGTAACAAATGTATTTGTAGCAAATCGTCGAAATAAGGAGGTCTTGCCAACACCATACTAACATAGGGAAATAAAAGACACAGTGAAAAGGCCAGAAGTAATCAAAGGAACCAAGCTTGATCTCCCCGCATAATATTGGCTTCTGCTCATATACATCTTGATATACCCTATTTAGAATTCTTAAAATTAATACTAAATTTTTAAACGTCTTTCATCAGTTGATATATATATGAGATTTATGTATAAAATGTGTATTATATTTATTTTGGAAATTTTGCATCTTTAAATTATTTTATATATATATATATATATGATATATATATATATATATATATATTATATATTTATATATATAATATATATATAAACATAATAAATATATAATAAATATAAATATATTTTATATATATATATATATATATATATATATATATATATATATATATATATATATATATATATATATATGGCTATAAAATAACTGTATAATATATATTAATTTATATGTAATAAATATATTATAACAATATATCTAAATAATAATATATATATATATATATAATATATATATATATATATATATATATATCACATAAATTTGGGGACAATTAACCAGTCTCACCTGTAATTTAAATTGAAAATTTTTTTTGCTGAAAGAAATTAATTATTTTTCTGAATATGAATTTTATGGTACAATAATCACTATATTTTTGGATTTTTGTATAAAATAAATTTGATGTAATAACTATAACTCAAAAATTAACAAATTATGCAATTAAGTAAAATTTTTGCAAAAATTTTTTTTCTAAGGTGTGGACCTAAAAGGGTATATTTTGTTTTAAAAATTCAAATTAAATTGAAACTATAATGTAGCTATAGGAAGGTATTTTCATACTAAATATAAATTTTCTTTTTAGTTTTTAATTTCATTAGGGAAAAACTAACCTTTAATTACTTAAAGCATAGGTGTATATTTCAGTAGCTTATATAAATGCTATTGTTTAATCTAAAAAAATTTTTTTTTTAAATTAATTATCTACAGTGCTTGTGAAAAGTATGCGTACACCTCTGAAATTTTCATTATTATGGATGATTTTCAGACACATATAGCTCCCACCCTATTCTCTCTAGCTGTCGCTAGTAACTCCTAGATACAAGATTGATAAGTAATAATCTGAGAGTCGGCTGGCCAGAGTTCAAGTAGTGTTTGATGCGTTTGGCTGTGCATAAAAAGAACTGTGATTTTGGTGAAGTTGGTGCATTTATTCATTTTTGTATTATTTTACAGGTAGTGGTGTAAATATTTAGTATTTACGATGGGATCGAAAAAACAACTTGGAAAAGACAGTAGAGGCGCTATTATTGCTTTACATAAATGTGGTAAATCCCAACGAGAAATAGCTAAGCAATTAAATATTTTGAAAAGTTCAGTTAATTTTTGGATTTTACGTGCTAAGAACAGTAATGGCGATGCAACCCCAAGCCCTAAAAAACGATCTGGCAGGCCTAGAAAAACGTGTTTACGTACAGATGTGCTTATGAAATGCTTAGTAATGAATAACCTGACAATAACTGCAAAAGAAATAAAACTTAATATGGAATCTTTATTATCTGATGTTTCTGAATGAACTATACAAGAACGACTTCAAAAGGATCTTGAATTACCGTCCCGCCATGCTGCAAAGAAACCCCTCATTACTGAAGCCATGCGTAAAAAACGAGTCGCATTTAGTAAAAAATACCTTAATTGGACCGTTGCTGACTGGAAAAGGGTATTATTCAGTGATGAGTCGACATTTCTAACCTTTACTATGTTCCAAAAAGGTTCGCCGGCCCATAACCTCAAATAGGATGGACCCTAAATACACTACGAAAACTATGAAACACCCTCCATGTGTCATGGTTTGGGGTTGTTTCAGTAGTAAAGGGCGGGGAACCCTGTACTTTCTTCCTAAAAACATAACCATGAACGGTGCACAGTATTTATCAATGCTTCAGGAAAAACTTCCACATGCAATGGCAATCCATGAGACAGAAACGCACATGCATGATGGTACACCATGTTACATGGCCAAAGCTGTTACAAAATGGCTTGATGACAATAATTACAGAATTTTGGAATGGCCTGGCAATAGCCCGGATCTCAATCCGATCGAGAATTTATGGCATATCGTAAAAGGTAAGCTTCAATACCATAATACTGGCTCAGTCGAGAAGTTACAAGAAGCCATAAAAAATGTATGGTGTAAGGAAATATCCGTGGAAGTTTGTCAAAACCTGATCGAATCTATGCCAAAACGTCTAAAGAATGTCATCAAAGCTAAGGGAGAGGTAACTAAATACTAATGTATGGAGATGTACTCATTACACTTGGTTTCTCACATTAGGATTGCAATTTTCAATGGTGTTTGCAAACTTTTTGGGGGCACTAAAACTATTCTTAGGAAAGGTAGAAATTATTTTTTTGCAAGTTTAATAATTTTTTGAGTACATAGAAGAAAAGTCAAATCTTATTTTTTTTACACAACATGCTTATAATTGAACAACTATATATAGAGAAATATTTGGAAGATAACAAGGGTATATCATATCAGACAAACCTTTTAAAATTTATGGAATACATTACTGACTGCATTGACTGAGGAGATAAAGTTGATATATATATATATATATATATATATATATATATATATATATATTATATATATATAATATATATATATATATATATATATATATATATATATATATATATATATATATATATATATATATATATATATATATATTATATATATATATATATATTAATCAGGGTTGGGTTCAAGTACAAGTACTTGTACTTATACTTGTACTTAAGTACATTTTTTGGAGTACTTGTACTTGACTTGCAGTTTTTAAAACCACTGTACTTGTACTTGTACTTGTACCTTTGAGCCTTTTGTACTTGGTACTTGTGCTTGGTACTTGCAAGTACTTTTGGCATTTTTAACTTGCCAATATTTTTTATTTTCTTTTCATCATTTTCCTACGTATTGATATTATTATTTCTTATATATGTATTCTAAATAATTTCCATTTATGATGTAAAATATGTCATAATATCATATATTATTATATATATATATATATATATATTATATATATATATTATATATATATATATATATATTCATCAAACCATCTTTTCCCCAAGATCCTGGGGGTAAGGTGGCCGTAAGCATGTACCAGCAACAGAAAAGTAGTAGAAGAATATGACACAAGTCGAAAAGAAAAGCCAGCTTACTCCTTATTATAGGCCTATTAGTGGGAATCCGCCGGCCAGAAAATCCACCCTAGAGCCTTCACGGGACCGCGACGGACCCTAACTATGGCATCTCGCCAATGTGGGTGGGGTTCATCCCTTCAAGGTGGGCTGCAACCATACACCTCACAAAACCTGCCATTTACTCCCTAATTATGACTTTTTTTTCTCGCCCTGCTAAACTTCACCATTTCACTCTGCAGACGAGTTCTTTTTGATGACTCAATCCACTTTTTCTTGTTTCCCAGCCGGTCGATTCCAACACACTCACCACTATCATATCGATAACCAACCGATATCATCTATTCTTTCCACAGTGACCAAACAATTAAACATACTTTCATTATTCTCATTTATCCCTTTATTTCATCATACCATACACTCTGTAATACATTCATTCTTCATTTTATCAATTCTTCTTTTACACTAACACGCCCTAAGATTGTCCATCTGAAACACATTGTACTTTAGATCTATACCTCTTATTCCGACCATAGTCCTACTAATATACATTACACAGGTAACAACTTCCAATCACAGCAAGGACACTAGCGCACTGAAGACTTAGTCTCTTTACATCACCAAGGATTTAAATTTGCACCGCCTCCTTCCAGCAATTCACAACTTACCTACTACACTCGGCATCATCCGTTTCCCTTTTCGTCCAACATATATATATCCTAAAATATTTAAACTCAGTCACTTGTTCCAGCTGCTTCACCATCTAGATAAACTTAACGAGACTGTTCTCACATCATGAACCTATACTTACTCTTATCTACGTTTACTTTTGTCAAACCCATCTTTTACACACCTTCCAAAATCTTTCTACAATCCTTCCAAACTCCTCTCAGATTCACCTCACACAAAACCATGTTATATAGGCATATTATTTATATATATATATATATATATATATAATATATATATATAATATTATATATTATATATATATATTATATTATATATATATATATATATATATATATATATATATATATATATATATATATATATAATATATATATAGGCGAGATGGTGGTTCATTGTATTTGGAAGTTTGTATAAACAAAAACGTTTATCGGAGGGTTAGTTTCCGAGGGATTGGAGGAGGTCAATATTAGTACCTTTATGTAAGGGTAAGGGGAAAAGGTAACTGTAGGTATTATAGGGTAATTAATTTTTGAGTGTTGTAGGGGAAGATATATGTTGATATTTTGGTCGAAAGAGTGCGTCGAAATGAGTGAAGATCTAATTTGGGAAGAAATAAGGTGCGTTTCAGAAGGGTTAGAAGGATGTGTGGATCAATCCTGTACATTGAACAAATGATTGGGATAATGAGGGAGGAGAAGGATAAATTTGTATTTAGAATTTATGGATTTGCAACAGGCGCGTATATAGGATTAATAGGGAATCTATGGCAAGTGTTGTTAGGGATATGGTGTTGGTGGTAACTTTGAATAGAATCAAAAGTATGTATGACGATAGTGAACGGTGTGTAAGAATAAATAGAGCCGAAAGTGATTATTTTAATATTAATAGCGGAGTGTGACAGGGATGTGGTATGTTCTCCTTGGCAATCCATTCTGTATATGGATGAGGTTATGAAGAATTAGAGGTAGGGGTAACAGGGATAGAGTTAAAATGATGGAGAATTTATGAGAGTGGAGGATTCCTTACCTATTATAATACGAGGATGATTTGGTTTTGTGTGGGATCTGAAGAGAGTTTAGAGGACTAGTAGAGAGATTTGGGAGGGTGTGTAAAGGAGGGGTTTGAAATTAACGTAGATAGAGTAATTGGTTTTATGGTTGTGGAGTGAAAGGACGACCTCAGTGTGAAGTTATGTTTAGATGTGAGCAGCTAGAAAAGTGTCTGAATTTAAATATTTAGTATTATGTTGAATGAAAAGGGAGCGGATGATGCGGAGTATAGTAGGAAAATTGTGAATGGCCACTAAGGTGGCTGGTGCAGTTAAATCGTTGGTGATTGTAAAAGGATAGTCTTGAGTGCGCTAGAGTTTAGCATGAGGGTAGGGTATTTTGTTACCCGTGTTAATGTATGGTCTGGAAATAAGAGGTTAGATCTAAATTACAATGTGTTCAAA
>JABUQX010096980.1:42500-55758 GCA_015478945.1 Trachelipus rathkii
AACCCCTACTCCATATTTTCCTCCAACCCCCTCCATAATTCACCCCTCTTCACTCTATCATATGCCTTCTCCAGATCTAAAAAACACCCATACACTTTCCCTTTCCTTTCTAAACCTTTCTCCACAAGCATCTTCATTGTGAATACTTGATCCACAAATCCCCTTCCCATCCTAAATCCTCCTTGTTCTTCCCCCATTCTCTCTTCCGTTAAATCTCTCACCCTCTCAAATAGTATTCTCCCATACACTTTCCCTACTACACTCAAAGGACAAATACCTCTATAATTACCACACTCCATCCTATCCCCTTTTCCCCTTTATACAGGGGAACGCAAACAACCATTCCCAATCCTAATGGAACCTCTTCCTTCCTCAACATAAATTATATAACCGTACAGCCATTCACCCTCACCCTCTGCCTCCCATCTGTAACAATTCCATACTCACACCATCTAGACCTGTGGATTTTCCTTTTTTTCCTTTAGTTAACGCCCTAATAATTTCTTCCATTTGTATTTCCATATCCCTTCCCGTCCCTCTTCACCTCCCATCCTCACCTCTTGAAAAACCTCCTCATCTCTTCCACCCAATTCATTCAATAATCCTCTAAAATATTTCCCCCATCTTTTCCTCACCCCATCTTCCCCTCCTATCCATTCCCCATCCCCTTCCCCTAACCCCTCCCTCTTCTTTCTTTTTTATTTACTTCTTTCCAGAATATTTTGCTCCCTGTTTCAAAATTTTCTGTCACTTTTCTACACCATTCATTATTTGCATTTCTCTTCGCCCTCTCCACCGCCCTCTTTGCTTCCACTCTAACCCCTCTATATTCCTCCCAGCTTTCCCTTCTCCTTTTCCCCAACCATTTCACATAGGCCTTTTTTTCTTTTTCAACCAAAGCTTTCACCTCCCTCACTCCACCACTCACTTCCTTTCCTTCTACTCTTTGCTCCCACCTTTTTTACTCCGCATATCCTTCTGGCTTCTTCACAAATTTTGTCTTCTTTAAATCTTCTTCACTCCTCCTCCACATCCCTAATTTCCGTCCTTCTCACGTAATCAAACTATCCTCCATACCCTCCTACCCTTCCTTTACACAATGCCTCATCTAATTTTTCCACCTTAATTATGACTTCTATTTTCCTCTTTTTTTTCTCTTTCTCTAACCGTTACCTCTCCCCTACCCTTAACCTAGCAACCCCCAAATAGTGATCAGATAACCCCCTACTGCCCCTCTGAAAAACATTTACATTAGTAATCTGCCTCTATCCTATCTTATTTATACACACATAATCCAGTAACGCCCTCCCCCCCGTTAATCTCACTCTCCCATGTATACTTATGATTTTCACTTTTCTTGAACCAAAGTATTTCCAACTATCAAATCTTCATATCAACAACATAACTCTAAACAGACTTTCTCGCATTAACATTCCTTTTCCCCTACCCAAATGGACGCTATAATTCTCCATCTCCTCTCTTCCCACTCCCGCATTCAATTCTCCTAATAAACAAATTTTATTATCCCCCGAAACTTTCCCAACATTCATTCACCACATCTCCAAAATTTTCTCTCTCCTCCTCCCTCGCTCCATTTACTTGGTGCTACGCGCATATAAAAACACACATTTCCCCCCCAAATTTCACTTTTACCCACATTTATTCTCGAATTCACCTATTTGCACACTTTTACCTTATCCCACACCTCTTTCCTCATACCTATTCCTACCCCTTCCCTCGCCCTCACTCTCTCGTTCACCCCCGAAATCATACCTTTAAATTTTCCAAAGACCATCTCCCTCTATCCTTTCAGCTTTGTTTCTGTCAACCCTAGCACATCCAACTTTTTTTCTTCAAACATTAACCCACCTTCTTCCCTTTTCAGATCCTCATTTATCCCTCTCACATCATACAACCCATCTAAGTCTATCTCTTTTGTCCCATCCTATCTCCTTTTAACTCACCTCACTCTCCTAGATCCTGAACCTCTTATTCACGCACTCTACTTTTTCTATTCCCACACTAGATTAGGGCTGCACGCTTACCGGGATCCACAACCTGAGGCACTTCCCAATACCTCAAGGTCCAAACCCCGCTCAAAACACACCCTAAAAATACCTTAAAATTATATTCTAAAATTAATTCTCACTATATCTATAAATCTTAAATTAATGGTTTTGTTTACGAAATTTATAAATACTATTGTTGAAAAATCTCCTCTTCTTCTCAAAGGTCGATGTTGATTACGATATATACGTTCCCTGGTAAGTCTCTTCCTTCCGTAATAGGATTCTTGGTGAAATCTATTCCTATATAAAATCAGGAGGGTCCTTATATAATCTCCTTCTGTCTTGAATATATTCTTCTTAGAGTTCCTTTACTTTTATCTACACTTAATTCTTTCTTACTTGATACTTTCCTTGATGGAATACCCTCTTACTATCTTAAAGACACTCTTCTCAATCACAGAGGTCCCAGTTTTCTATTAATCTACCCTGATGTTGATTTTTCTTCCTGACACAAGTATCTAATTTCAAATGAATACTATTTCCTCTAATAAGTTGCCCTTGAAACCTTGATGGTCTTTTTCAAGTAGACAAAGTAATTACAAAGTAGGAAACCTCAGAAGATTTATCCTGATGATAAATTTCACGCAACACTTGTACTTATATTTTATTTAATTGCTTCTATTCCTTTGCTAAGTTGCAACTGAAATCCATATATATAATATATATATATATATATCTTATATATATATATATATATATATATATATATATATATATATATATATATATATATTATATATTATCGAAAATTTGGACACCACCAGAGTTAGTGATTTGTTGAGGAGAAAAGGGAGATGAGGGAGCGGGGGGGAGGATAAAGGAAGGCATACCACTCATGACACAATTCTTATAATCCCGAGGTTTGATGACGTCATATGAGAAGAGCATATATGGACCTGCACAATTACAAGAAGTCTTGTTCCAATATTCATGGAAGAAGGTTGTATTGAAAACAGCCAGATGTTTTCCCATCCCGTGCACGGCGAAGAACGTTCCATTTTTCTAATATGTCAATTATACTCATCAAACATCACCTTAGGATTTAACCGGATGTAAATAAAATTACGGTAAGCTCCTATTCTCTTATTTTCTTTTGTAACATTTCACTAATTTGTTTGGTGTCTTTAAATTTAAGTTCCCTTAATTAAATATAGTAATTATTACTAAGCTGTAACCCCCTCCTATGAAACTTACAGTTCCTATCTTGTGGAACTTACACAGTTTGATCTAACGTAAGTTAGATTTTGAAAGTATAGGAGCAATAATTTAATTTCTAGTTTAATAGTTATTGAATTTAAGGTTGCAGTGGACTCTGAAGTTACCCTATACATTTGTAGAGTTAATTTCTGAGCCTAAAAAAGTAATAATATATATATATATATATATATATATATATATATATATATATATATATTTATATATATATATATTATATATATATATATATATAATATATATAATAATATATATATATATATATACCGTATATATATTTAGACTTTAGCAAAGCTTTTGATGGGTTCCCCACATATCCTTATATAACAATAAATCATATAGAAATAGGGGCAATTTTATAGACCTCCTGGCCGAGTCAGAATTAGATGCTGAATTGTGAAAGAATTTGGAGACCCACAGCATGCCACAGTAAATGAAAAAAGGTATATCAATTAATGGGTGATTTTATTTTCCTGGCTTTCATTGGAATTCCTTGTCTAATATGGACCGTAGTAGTTCTGCCATTCATAAATTGTATACTAGATAACTTTTTGACCCAGATGGTCCAAACGAACCCACAAGATACGATGCACTATTAGACTTAATATTAAACTAATGATGAAAGTATGGTGGATGAAGTTAGAGTTGAGGAGAATTTTAGGACTAGTGACCATAATATAATTTAGAATTAATATGAATGTGATATCTGGGCCACAAATTGCAAGTTAATAAGGAAAAGATCTATAGATTTCCGAAATGGCGATTTTAGCAAATTTCGAGACATGCTTATATATACCTGACTGGGATAAAGAGTTTAAAAGACCAAAACTGTTTTTATCATGTGGGAACATTTTAAACAAATTTTAATGATATTCAGTCAGTATGTTTTTAAGATAAACCCATTAGGGGTGGCCGGAAGAGAAACCTGTTTGGTGAAATAGAGAGAATAAGACGAGAAAATTAATGAAGCGCCAGATGTTTTTAAATATTCAAGGGTAGTAATAGGGAAGATGAATTTAAGAAAATTATAGGAAAAATAGAAATGAACTTAACAGTCAAATAAGAAAGGCAAAGAGAGAGCCAGAAATTATTTTAGCAAGGAATAGTAATAGGAACCTGAAGAAGTTTTTAGCTTTTATAAATTTAAAAGTAAGAATAGGACAATTTTGTCAATAAAATTGATGAAAATCTAGTGAGTTCAGATAAGGAGTTGGTTCACATTTTCAATGCTTATTTTGCTTTAGTGTTTACAGAGGAAAGTTAGATAATAGTTCAGAGACCAATAGTTCTTGTATGCATGTAACAAATAGATTTACAGAATTTGAATTTGGATGGTAAAAGATATTACGTTTTTTTAGATCATATTGGATCAAGTAAAGCTGCAGGCCCTGATGGTATCATGTGTAGCAATTCTGAAGAAGATTATAATTTATCTCACTGCAGCCGCCACTGTATTTGATTTTTTAAGCGATCTATAACATTTGGTGTGAGGTACCAGAGAACTGGAAAACAGCATATGTTGTGCCTATTTAATAAGAACGGTAGTAAGGAAGATTTGGGAAATTATAGGCCAGTTTAGCTTAACACTCTGGTTTTAAAGGTTCTGGAAAGTTACTGAAAGGGTCATATAGAGAATATTTAGAAGATAACAAGGTATTGTACGACTCCCAGCATGGTTTCAGAAAGGGTGGGTCATGTCAGACCAAACCTTTTAAAATTTATAGAATACATTACTGACTGCAATGACCGAGGAAATCCAGTTGATATTGTATATTTAGACTTTAGTAAAGTTTTTGATAAAAGGTTCCCCACAAAAGGCTGATGAAAAAGTTATGGCAATGTGGTATATGGTGGAGTGGTACATGGTTGGATTAAAGAGTGGGTGTGCAAAATAGAAAACAGTGTGTACAACTAAAAAAATTGGGAATAAATCATCCAATGGGAAATAGTGAGAGTTGGTGTCCCACAGGGTTAGTGTGGGGCCACTATTGTTCCTCATATATATAGAATGATTTAGACCAGGATTAAATTGCAAGGTTTCTCAGTTTGGCAAGATGATACTAAAGTGGGCAAACCTAAGTTAGGAATAGTGAAGGATGCAGTAAGATTCAAAATGATCTTGATAAACTTTCTTGGGTGGGCAGAATAAGTGGCAAATGAATTTTAATAGTAAAAACTGTGTAAGGTTCTTTCACCTAGGTTACTCAAAATAAAAGTTTTAACTACGATATAAATGGGGAGTGGCTTGAGTCTGTGGACCAAGAAAAAGATTTTAGGTGTGATTATAACATAATTTGAAAGTAGCTAATCAAAGTTTGGACTAGAAATAAAGCTATAAGATGCTGGGCATAATAAATTCGCAATGTTGGTTTTACAAGAGCAAGGAAGTAATAAGTAAACTGTATAATAGCTATGTTTAGGCCAGTAATAGATGTATTGTGCCAGTTATGGGGCCCCTTATTTTAAAGAAAGACTTAGATATTGCTAGACGAGAGGAACGTAGAGCAACAAGGTGTTTTGGGTTTTTGAGGGTAAGAGCTTGAGGAAGGCTGTAAAGAGTTAGGAATGTTTTCTGTAGAAAGGCGATTTTCTCAGAGGGGACATGAATACAAGTCTACAAAATATTTACATCTATTGTTAATATAGAGACCAATAAATTTTTTCATAGTAGAGCATGGACAGGGGACCAGGGGGCATAATAAGAAAATTAAGAACAGAAAGCATGCCATCTTGATATAAGGAAACATTCATTCAGTAATAGGGTTTGTTTAAATTTTGGAAATAGGTTGCCAGGGAGGTTTGTTGAGTGTGACTCGATTGCAACATTTAAGAAACGGTTTAGATTGGTTTATGGATGGTTGGGTATCATATAATATTTTGGCGAAGCCAAATTGGCGGGTTTTTAGTTATACTAATTTATGTTAGATGGCATGTGTGGACCATAACTTAGTTATTAATGCTGTGGATGGGTTTTGGGTATCATATTTTATATATCATTAGTTTTGACTAAGCCAAAATTGGTGGATTTGTAGTTACAACAAATTTGACAAGCCCCTAGGGTGCTTTTGGTTGGATTTGGCATTTTTTGAGCATGGTTTTGGTAGTGGGTTGGACTGGGGCCAGTCGATAGGCCCATGTGGCTTTTTACTGTCTCTATATTCCTAATGTTCCTAAAAAAAAAAATAAGGCTGATGAAGTTATTGCAATGTGGGGGGGGTTTTGGGGTTATAGGGGGGTTTTTTTTTTGGGTATTGGTACATGTAGTTTGGGATTAAAGAGTGGTTGTGGAATAGAAAACAATGTGTATAACTAATGAACAATAAACTCATCATGGGAAATACTGAAGGAGTGGTGTCCACAGGGTTCCAGTGCTCGGGGCCACTATTATTCACTCATATATATAATGATTTAGACCAGGGACTTAAATGCAAGGTTTCTAAGTTTGCAGATGATACCAAAGTAGCTACCTCAGTTAGAAATAGTGAAGAAAGTATAAGATTCAAAATGATCTTGGTAAACTTCTTGGGTGGGCAGATAAGTGGCAAATTTTATTAGCAAAAAATTGTAAGGTCCTTCACTGAGGTTACTCAAATAAGTTTTAACTACAATATGAATGGGAATTGGCTCGAGTCTGTGGACCAAGGAAAAGATTTAGGTGTGATTATAAGCAGCAATTTGAAGTAGCTAATCAGTGTTTGGAAGCAAGGAATAAAGCTAATAAGATGCTGGGCATAATAAATCGCAGTGTTGTTTACAAGATTGAGAGAGAGCAATGTAGAGCAACATGGATGATTTCTGGGTTTGAGGGTAAGAGCTATGAGGAGAGGCTGAAGGAGTTAGGAATGTTTTCTGAAGAAATGCGATTTCTCAGAGGGGGCATGATACAAGTATACAAATATTTACATCTACTGATAATACAGAG
The DNA here is from genome assembly GCA_015478945.1 of Trachelipus rathkii. Taxonomy (NCBI): domain Eukaryota; kingdom Metazoa; phylum Arthropoda; class Malacostraca; order Isopoda; family Trachelipodidae; genus Trachelipus; species Trachelipus rathkii. Next base: position 49,707 of record JABUQX010096980.1, read on the forward strand.
AACAATAAATTATTCATAGTAGAGAACGGGAGACCAGAGGGCATAATAAGAAAATTAATAAAGCATGTCATCTTGATATAAGAAAGCATTCATTCAATAATTGGGTTGTAAAATTTTGGAATGGTTTGTCACAAGGGGTTGTTGAGTGTGACTTGATTGCATCATTTAAGAAAGGATTGGATAGGTATATATATATATATGGATGGTTTGGGTATCATATAGTATATTTTGATTAAGCCAAATTGGCGGATTTTTAGTTACAGTAAAGGTTAAATTGCATGTTATTACTATAAGTTATATTATTATTAGATATAGCTTTTTTCTTCTTTTAGTTGTAGACTTTATGTATACTATGTAGTTATTTACAAGCCCTAGGGTGCTTTGTGGATTTGCATGAGAATGTTTTAGACTTTGCATATACTATATAGTTATTGACAAGCCCTAGGGTGCTTTGTGGATTTGTATGAACATGTTGTTTGGTGATTGATTCTGCTGGCTTGACTGGGACAGTCTCGATAGGCATTTGCGGCTTCTGTCTGTCTTTTTATTTCTAATGTTCTAAAAACTAATAATAACAGTTGTACAATTTTTTCTTTCTCTCCAATTTTGTTATTTATGGTCTATTGCACTAGTTTTTCATTTTATTTTATTTTATTAATAATCACTACTGTATAGCCTAAACTTAATATACAATGGTTACTTTTCCCACATAGCTATACGATTTCGTAGGTTTCTCCAATGCATTCTCTCTTGACACATTCATTTTGTAAAATTCATTAAAAATATTCATGTTCATATTTCCACATTTTTAATTAAATGAAAACATTCAAGAAGACAAAATGAGACTGGTAGATGAAATGTAGTTCTGAGGAATATTGCTGAATGTTTGGTGAATTAAAGTGAAAACATTCAAGAATGGTTTTCTTTCTCATGTTATTTTTATTCACTTCCTGAGTGTGTAGTACATTATATATATATAGTATATATACCGTAATAATAATATACCGTATATAATAATATATACCGTATATATATATATATATATATATATAATATATATAATAATATATTATATATATAATATATATATATATATATATATATATTATATATATATATATATATATATATATATATATATATATATATATATATATATATATATATATATATATATATATTATATATATATATATATATTATATGTTGGCTGAGCACCAGATTTTTGTGCACAGCACCGCACCGCCCTGCCCCGCACTGTGAGGTCGCGCTGTGGTAGCATAGATGTAGCTTTTAATGATGATGATAACTACCACAGATATGTTGATGATGTTTTATAAATAAATAATAAAATATATATAGCTATAATAAATGAGATAGTTAATAAATAATAAACTTTTCGTACATTGTGTTGTGTTTTTAAAAATATATTCTTAATTGTTGTTTTTTATTTTCATTCCCTTTTAAAAGTCTTATTCTTAAAGTCTTATTTTTATTATTATTATTTTACTAAACAAATATTCTTTTCGTTTTAATTTCCTTTATACTATTTAACTCATTCTACAGTTTATTTTTTATTTTGCTATTATGTTTTCTCGTTATTTCTTATTCTTATTTTGAATTATATTTCTTTTTATTTTAATTTATTTCAATTATTTATAACTAATATTCCAAATATTAAATTTCTCTAACTTTCTTTGTTTACTTTTCAGATCTTTATTTACGACTTTCACTTCGCCCGTCTTCAATGGTATTCGACTTGGGTCATTATGCGTTTCAAAATTTTAAAATTGTTTTGTAATTGGACTTGTTTTTTTTTTATTTTTGAATAAATTGTATCCAATATTTATTTATTTTATTTTTTCCATTTATTTTAATTATTTATTCTTTTATTTAATAAATATCCGATTTGTTTTACTATACTTTTTGTCTTTAATATTTACCACATATGCAGCCTTATTCTATTTATATACGCATCTACAAAATTATTATAAAAATCCACCCTTACTGTACGTATTATAATTCTGTTTCAACTAAAATAATTATTAATGTTTAATCCTTTTATTGATTACTTATTGGTTTTTAAATTATATTGAATAGTTGTCTAAATTACTATTTCTTAAATCACGAAAGGTCTATAATCGTTGCTCGTGTTCAAGTTTGTAACAAACTGAAATCTTCGTTTAAAAGTACGAGCTATATTATGTGATGAACTATTTTATGAAGAAGATCTCAAAGAATTCTCTATGTTGTAGCTGTTTTCCAATCAAGTAAAGCTGAAAACTCAAAGCTGAGATGAAATGCTTTCTCAACTTAATACGTAACTTAAATGCTAACTTCTTCAAAAGATGTACGTTTATGTTTTCAAATAGAATTGGAAATTCAATGTCATTTTTTTTAGTTTTATTTCTTTGAATTAAAGATTTAAATTAATTGTAACTCATAATTCAAACAAACTCAGTTACTGGAATTAAATACTATGAAAAACAAATTCTTTAATAAACAATAATATAGTTCACGTTGTTATCAATCTATTTACACTTTCTATTAACGTATTTAAATCTATTATGTACAAAGTCCAATAAATGCTGTTCATAAATTCGTATTTTGGTATATAAAATTTTTTAATCGAATTTATATAAAATGATTATTAACAATATTTATTATATAATTCATCAACTTCTTTCAAATAGACACGAAGGAATATTAAAACAAGTTCCATCAAAATAGTTTAACTTATATAAACATATGATCAAATGAATTTAACAAGTTCAATTTAAGTATCTTTTTTAAAATGACAAAATAACAAAAATTCTAGTAATTTCTAAAATCTCAACGAGATTCAATATTCAAGCAAGTCTTAACAGTGTAGTTTCTAGAAGCGAACTCTGTCATATCTTATCAACACGCTCTGCTGTATCCCTCTCTCTCTTCCGACTGAAAAATCCTCCAATGAAAATGTTAGTTGTGTTTGTACGTTGGTTCGCCTGCAGATATCTAGAACAGTGACATGTCTTTCCATCACTTAGGAATCAAAACTTTTTGTACAAATAATCTGCCCAGTCACAAATAACATAATGAATTTATTCTCTTATCTAAGATATTAGACCTAAATAGGTATCCAAAATATTCCATAAAATATACTGAATTTTATTCAACTTTTATTTCAAATGCAAACGATGTTATAGGAATGCTTTTACAAAAAATAAACAATTAAATGCTTTGCATAGCAACAAAAATAAATTCGACCTATCCCTGATAGTGTATAAGTTTTAAATCTTTTCAAAAAATTTTAGAATGTGCTAGACTGCGCACCATGTATGACTCTGTTACGGTCCTAATTACTTTTAATTAACAAACTCCGCATTAATTTTAAACAAAAATGTTACTGGACCTAACTTCATGCATTCTTTTATTTAACATTACTCAAACGGACCTATTAAACCAAATATAGCAAATTTTACATTTCTCTTCAACATGAACTTTTGTTCACTTCCTTTTATAATAGTCGATAAACTGTGAATTAGTGAAAAAATCTATTATAAAAAAAATATGATGGTCATCCATTTAATTAATGGAAGTTGGCCGCTCGATAATTTTTTGAAACTTTTATATTTTTGCATGGCGTTTATGTTTCCCTGGAAAGTTCGCAACACCATTCCGTTTTTTGTAAGATTTACCTGATTGTAACGGGTGAGCCAAAATGGTTTGACCAGGTGGAGCCAAATTTATCACTTAATACGAGGTAAACATTTTAAAGTCATATCTCCATATTGGTAACTCTTATATACCAAATTCCATAGAGAGTGATTTGTTAGGGATAATTTAAGGTACATTTGGCCTTTTATGTTTTTTTTTTTGGGAAAATAATATTTCACAATGAAAATGAATCCGAAAAATTGTGTTAAAAATCGAAGAAATTTCCATTTTCGTGGGTGTATTATTTAAAGAAGGAAATAATTTAACGCTATGAAATTTGGTGTGATGATACATACTGAAGTATGGTTTAACTTAAATCTTATTTGAAGTTTGGTGAATATTTTTAAAAAAATTTAGCAGGGTATCCAAAAATTTCAATTTTTCGGAAATCCGGTAATTTTTTGAACCTTAATTCTCTGATGGGGTAAGCTTGCTAAAAATCTGAAATTCTCACAAATTATACTAACTACCATACGATGTTCCTTCCCTGCAATATTGACCTTTGGTCATTTGCCTTTGGTTTAAGAATACAGCCCTTCAAAAATGCCAAAAAAAAAATTTTTTTTAAGTTGTGTTATGATACCTATTATTATGTTATTCATAGTTCTAAGACAATACATAGACAAAATGGAAATAAGTGTGGATCAAAGGAAAATGAAAAACAAATGTTAAAGAAATTAATTTAAAGTGAATATACAATAAAAGAATGTACCATTATATTCTACTGTAAAATGACAAAACTTAACTAAAATAACTTGAAAAATTTATCTATATATATATATTATTATATAATATATAATATAATTATATATATATAATATATATATATATATATATAATATATTAATATATATATATATATATATTAATAAATATATACCGTAGTCGGTACATAGTATAAAATTTATAAAGGATATATGTAAGCGCAACCAAAGATTTCTGGTACACAGATATAAGAAATCTTGTACAAAGCAAGTCCTGTATGCGAAATAACTGTTTAATTCCTTTTTTTTGTATTATCAAGGTCACCGAGGTGATTCTGTCACCAACGGCGTGCCATGGGGAGAGAGCAGTTATGAAAAAGAGACGGAGAAGCCAACTCTTGACACTCTTCGGTCCAAAAATTGATCTTTAATGGTAATCATATTTAAGGTATTTAAAAAGCAATTTATTTTTGAACAGTGAAATATTTAATGTGTGTTCATTGTAAATAGTCATTAGAACATAATTAATAACGAAATTAATTTAAATTGCGTTTCCCTATTCCAAAACTATTTTATTATTTGCTATATCAAAGTGATCTCTTAAATAGGGCAATTAATCATTATAGAGATCAAGCTTTGGTACATATATTATATATATATATATAATATATATATACTTATATAATATATATTATATATATATATATATATTATATATATAATATATATACTATATATACTATTATATATATATATATTATATATTATTCATGAGGTATCGATTATAACATAAAAAAAACCTTTAAATGCAAAATAATAAAATTGTGCAGTATATACCGGTTTATAAATATATAATATATATAAACCGGTATATAACTGCACAATTTTATTATTTTTTGCATTTAAAGTTTTTTTTATGTTATAATCATACCTATGAAATATATAGTATATATATATAATATATATATATTATCTATATATATATATATATATTATATATATATATATATATATATATATTATAATATATATGTACAAAGCTTGATCTCTATAATGATTAATTGGCCCTATTTAAGAAGATCCCCCTTGATTTAGCAACTAATAGAGTAGTTTTTGCAATAGTGAAAAGGATTGTTTATCTTTTTTTTATCAATTATGTCTAAAGACTATTTTACATGAACACACACATTGTATTTCCACTGTTCAAAATAAATTGCTTTTAAAATTCCTTAAATATGATTACCATTAAAGTATCAATTTTTGGACCGAGAGAGTGTCAAGATGTTGGCTCTCCGATTCTTTTCATAACTGGCCTCTCTCCCCAATGGCACGCCGTTGGTACAGCAATCACCTCGTGAACCTTGGGATAATATACAAAAAAAGGAATGCTAAACATTTGTCTTCGGCCTTATTAATCCGACCTCCGTGCAAGAAGTTATGATAAGTGACAACACAGAAATCTTGTAGCACTTACATATATCCTTTATAAATTTTATACTATGTACCGACTACGGTACACTATCATATATTATATTTATATATATATATATATATATATATATATATATTATATATATTAATATATATATATATATATATATGTATATATAATATATATTATATATATTATATATATATATATATATTAT
>JABUQX010096981.1:0-12500 GCA_015478945.1 Trachelipus rathkii
CCGGAGAGAGATCCTAAGACAACTACCTTCTAACTTTTCCTAATTCTCTTTCGACGGTTCTCTCGTCTCTTCTCTGTTGACAATATAACATCTTCGCCTTAATCATTAAACAAAAAATGGTCTTTGGAAACTCACATCACAAACGGTTGCTAGGGCGGCCCTCAAAAGAACTGGGAGTTCTTGTTTAGACTGCGAGACTTTTTTTTCTGTCTTCCAGTTGCTCCAGCTATAGCAAGGGCCTCATCCGCCCTTGTAGGATACTGCTCTCATATCTGGGGAGCTCTGTTTTTCACCCGGCTTTTGGATAGGGTGAGTCAAAGGCAAAAGGCTATAAATAAACTGTTCTGTACTTTCCGTTTCACTTGACCCTCTATCTTTGGCGGCGGCCGATGTTTGGTGCTTTATTCTTTCTCTAGGTACCTCGAGCGGTAGGTGCTCCGGGGAGTTATCATCGCATACCTCACCTTTGCGTCGCCCTCGTAGCAACTAGGGGTTTTGTCTCTGCACATGAGTTTTGTGTTAATGTGGGTAACTCCAGGCTAGTTTTCGCTGCGGTGCTTCCTTCTTTCTGCCACATCTGTTCTGTTGGATTTCTTCATCTTCTGGTTTTCTGCTGATTTAATCTCCCGTCCTTTCAAAGCCTGCGCTTGCTCATCTGCGGCAATTTGCTTTAGTTGACTTCTGAAGGCGTGGGAAAAGGGCTCTGCCGTGAGTGGTGGTGACAACTGTAATATATATAGTATATATATATATATCTATATATATTATATATATATATTATATATACACTATATATATATATATATTATATATATATATTATATATATATATATGTATCGCAATGACCCTCTTTGACTGTCCCACATTCCTTCTCATTTCAAAAATACTACAATCCCCCTAGAAAATACGACAAAAAAATGGCTTTCTAATTTCTCACTTAACCGTTTGCCAAAGTTTCTCCACATAAACATACTCTTCCACTCATTAAATTACAAAATGGGTCCCAGGGCGCATTCTCTCTCCATTCCACTTCATCTTTCAGCAGCAAGACCTGCCCATCCTACGCCACCAATCCACGCAAACTATCACATACGCAGATGATCTCAGCCCATTTCCCAGCATCCAGACGTAAATATAGCCACTCATCACACCCAAGAATACTTACAACAATTAGAAACCTGGTTACTCTCCATAGAAATGAACGCGCCTCCTCTCTAACAATCCTCATCAATCTCCTAACCACTGACCGCCACCATTCCTCATTCCACCCAATAGTTTCCTGAACTACAATGCTTCCCTAAAAACAAACCCAAAATATTAGACTTACCTATGACACACACTTGACGTTCTCCCCCCACATCGACAAATCACCTCATCAACCCAACGAAACTAAATACCCTCCGAACCTTTCCAACACAACTTCCAGTGACAGGAAAATCACCCTTACCCACTTATAACAACTTCCTGCAGAACAAATACTAAATATGCTTCCCCCGCAATGGTTCCTGCACTGTCCAAAATTAATAAAAAATTACACAATCGCAACAAAACACAGCCCTCAGAATTATCACTGGATGCACAAACTACCCCATCCTACAATTTTGATATGTACGTCTTTTGAAATCATTGGTTTTCACCGAAATATTTTTCATCAAATTATTTAAAGCTATATTATAAATTTATAATCTAATTGAATATTATTAATTCAAATTTGAACATAAATTTCATCTTTAAAGTGTTTGGGGAAAAAATTATACTCATTGAGTGAAACTATTCAAGACATTTGAACCAGAATTGAAGAAAATTTTATCAAATTCGGTATTTTAATTCAGTCCGTTCAACACTTTTCTCCTTTACGTTTTACAATTCATTTGATAAAGACCTCCAGGAGTAGAGGTTAAAAGCTTGTGACATTTATTTTTTAATCTTAGTCTTCGTTTTGATTCTTGGTTACTATTTTATTGTTTAAAATAGTGATTAATGAACTTTATAGGATATGGGTTTTTACTTGCTAACTATATAATATATATATATATATATTATATATATATATATATTATATTCTTATATATAGTAATATATTATATATATATATAATATATATCATATTATATATATATATATTATATAATATATAATATATAGTCATATTATACTATATATATAATAAATTAAGTTATATTTATATATAATTTATATAATATATTATATATATATATAATAATATAATATTATATATATTTATATATATATATATTATAGTATATATATATATATATATATATATATATTCTTATAATATATACTATAGTAGTGAAGAGGGCTAGATCATAGAAATTTTGTATGCGAAATATATATACCCGGAAAGGTAATCTGGTTTTTCGACTGGTCAGAAAGATGTTCTTTTTGGAACGCCGAATTAAAAAAAAATAATAAATAAATAAAAATAATAATAAATAATAATTTAAAAAAAAATAATATATTAATATAAAATAAATAATAATAAATAGCCGTAGAATGATGAAATTTTGGAATTGACGTAGATTATTGAAATTGGTATACACTTTCTTATAAGGTAATTCGTCGCAGACGAGGTTTACGTGTCGCTACGCCATTAGGCTGATGGGCTGAGACCAACTAATAGGAGGAGGTATATTAAAAGTATTGGACGAGACAATTGAGGAAGGAGTAGGAGAAAAAGAAAGAGTCTGAGAAGGATTCGTACTGGCACGGGTTCTAGCTTCCCGGTTGCGGGGCGATTAGTAAACCTTCGAATATAATAAAATGTGTGGTGTCCCTATATATGTATTCGACCCAGTATGATCTCGAATATTGAGGGTTTTCAGAACTTACACGGGTGTTTGAGGACATCCTCCGCGGAGGGGGTCCGTCTACAAGAGCGAACAGGCGGCGACCGTGATGCGCGCGAGGGCTAAAGCGATCTTACGCTCAACGAATTATAACGGATGCATGTATTTGTTTTCTAAATAGTATTTTCATTAAACTTGATTTATATTCTGAACATTTATTTCTTTACTAAAATTTTATATATTTCTAGCTTTGTGAGTGAACTTTTTATTTTCTTTTAAGTTTTTTAATTTTATTAATTTTTTTATTCTTTTTTATGTTTATAACATAAAAAATGCATGTTTTACATACCCTAAAGCAGTAAATCAGTAAATCAAACCACCCACCCCAGCACACCTCCTATCCATCCATGATCTATTGATCTATTGATTCAAGTCACATTTTGGGTAACTTTTTCTTTAGATAAACATAACATAAATAAGTTCTTTGAATAAAATATCATAGAAAAAGGGGAAAAAACAAGTTTTTTATTTTAATCATATATAACATAAGTGCAAACTACATAATCGTCTGACATAATTTTTTACCATCAAATATTTTACAAGTTTATTAAAAGAAATATTATTCAAAAAACATACGGTGAAATAAATACAGTATACATCGAATAAATTAGGACTGATCGGTTGTACAGGAAAACATCTTTATTAGCACCATCGGGAAACGTAAGTTATTCTCCTGATATGTCATTTCTTATAGTTGCTATTATATAGTTGATCAAACGCTTCTTTGTTCGTTCGTCAAGAATATTGTTCAGCTAAAGTACGTATCTTAGCTAAAAAATTTAGATGCATGAGGACAGAAATTTGCATTTTAAATCGTGTCACATTAAAGATAAATATTTTAAGCGTGTCGGCAGTTTCCGTACTTGACTCTATATGCCCGTTCAGTATAGGAATCATATTATTATACTTTAATGTTATATAATTTTTTTTCAAATCTTTCTTACGACTACAAATGGCGTCCTAGTAACATATTTCTCTTATCATTAAATTCGAAATTAGAACTACGTTCCCATGTTTTCTAATCCGTCATTCAAAGTTCTAAACACATATTCATTGCAGTACTATCCCAATAGCTACACTGTCGATTGTTTTAAAAACATATTCCCATGAAGAAGATTGCTACACAACAAACAATCTTCTATACAACGCGCATTCTTATACTGTGAAAATCGTGACCTCATATATATCTGTTGTAGTATATGGACATTGTGATTTTTCAGGAAACAAATTGTAAATTTTAGCTTTGCATTCATGTACATATTAAATATTTTAAGAGGTTGAGATTTTTAAACAAAAACCTATTAAAATCATATGGTGTTACAGTGTTAGCTAAGAAAAGTTTAGTGATTACAAAGATGTAGTTCAATTTCATGAGGGTTTATACGATATAAAATCTCTTCAATGTTTGCTAGGTCATAAAATTATAATCCTTGACGATTTGATGCATAAATTGAACGAGGATATAGCAGAAACTTTCACAGTTTTCTCTCATCATTTAAACGTCAGTGTGATTTTTAACTACTCAGAAGATCTTTCATCAGAATAAGTATATGAGAGATGTATCTTTAAATACACAGTATTTTAATTTTGGTTCGGCAAAGAAGAGATATGAGCCAAGTCAATGTTGTGGCTGCACAACTATCATTTCGGCATTGTAAAAGTTCTAAAGTATATAAAGAAGTTACATCAATACCTCACGGTTATTTCCTCTGCTAGTTGCACCGTAAGAACACGCACAGAATGTTGTTGCGTATAAATATCTTACCTAACGAAACTGAAAATTTATACATACCTGAATAATAAATACTCTAGTTGCAAATTATATACCGTCTTATGAGAAATTTAAAAATCTGAAACCTTCAAAAAAACGTATGTAATATGAGATGAAAAATTTGGTTTAAATGTATAGCCGAAGTATGTCTAAATCTTAATAAAAGGAATGTTATTAACGTTAACTATATACTGTACGTGTCAATAAGAAACATCATTTAAAACTTCCTGGTAACGTAAAGAAAACTTAAAAATTAAAAAAGTTAACTATTACAAAAAGGTAGAGGTGTGTTCCTACTTTTACTCTTTTCCGTCATAGCCTCATTGATAACAAGTGGATGCTCAATAATGAAGGTAATGGTTTTCCTACAACGATAGAAATGAAATAATAATAGTGGTTCTCTAACTCAAGCCACCTACCAACCACCTATGACAAAGAAAAGCCGTGCCTTGACCTTATTAGAGCAGGGAATGTCTGTTATTGATATAGCAGCTGATTTAGGAACCTCAAGAAATACGATTTATTGCCTAAAACACACTGCTGAGGGATCGCCACCAGGTCCTTATATATTTTTACGGTTTTTATATAATATTTCAGTATACGATTAACATGTTTTTAGAGGGTTGAATTATTTTGTAATTTAAAATAAAAAATTTCATATATATTATGGTTTTCATATTAACTTTCAGTATATATTGATATGCTTTTTTTTAATGTCATTGTTCGTCCTGGAGACTATATTACTATGAAGTGAAACAGTCTTGCAGTTATGGTGGCTTTTCAAGATTCCTCTCAAAGTTTTTTTTATATTAATAAAAAAAAAATTGAAAAATATTTAGAAGCCGAGGATGCCTTTACTCTTCATAAATATATTTGAAAAAATTCTCAACACGAAAAACCATAGCCTCCCACTTAGATAATGTCTGGCAAATAGACTTGACTGAAATGGTAGAATATAAAGATTACAATGAAGGGCATCAATATATTCTTTTTCTGATAGAGGTTTATTTCCCGTACTTGTGGTTAAAGCCAGTAAAAGAAAAATTCAAAAACTGTTGCTGACGCGGTAAGAAAAGTTTTAAATGAGGATAACAGATATCCTCAAATGATGTGGACAGATAAATGTATATAAATTTTAAGTAAGGAGTTTCAAGAAATAGTTACAAATTATGATATAGGGTACTACAACACATTTTCAGTTGGTAAAGCTGCAATAGTACTGCAATAGAGTACTGAGAACTATAAAAGAAAGAATGCATATGTGTTTCACGAATATGAATACATTTAGATAAATAGAAATACTGCAAGACTGTGCGTACTCTTATAATAGGTTTTATCATAGGATAATTATTATAACACTTCTAGAGATCGTGAAGACAAAACCATATGTAGCTCACCGTTTAGTACGTAAAATAAAAGATAACACAGGTGTTAAAGTGGGAGATTATGTGAGAGTATCTAGATCAAATGAAAATTCCAGAAAAGGGTACGAAGGAGGATAGTCAAGAGAACCTTTTAAAGTAGATACAATCGGAGAATTCCCGAGAGATGGATAAAGTATGTACTATCTTGGAGATTTAGAGAGTGAAAAAATAAAAGGAGGGTTCTATAAACAAGAAATACAGAAAATACGGTTTGATTCTAAGAGTAACGAATATAAAATAGAAAAAATATTAGGATCTAAAGGAAAAGGTAAAAATAAACAGTCTTGTCAAATACCTATGAAGTTTATAGTTATATAAATGCTTGTGAAGTTAAGAAAACATTGATCAGTTTACATTGTAAACATGGAGAGTGAATATCATTTCTATTTAACGTTGCCTTCATCGACGTCTATGGGCCTACATCCTGAAAATAAAATATCAGACTTTACTACAGAATTATTGAACCATATAAAGCTTGAACGTGAAATGTATGAAGTAGAGTTATGTGAAATGATATTGGATGCACATATTGAGAATATGCCAGATTCACATAGAGCGTTTATAATATTTCGAAATGTTTTTTTTTTTTTTAGAGTGTTAAAAACGTATTAAAAATTAACAACACAGATATGACATTCATCTAGCGTGATGATAAAGATTATTTCTTTGAAAGGTATTTAATAAATCGTGGACTCTATAAATCTCTTACCAATGTGTTCATAGACTTAAACAAAAAAATTTTATCAAGCCGGATATGTAAAGATTTAGTATTTCTAGTTTAAAAAGCTGTTAACGAAGACAGCATGTTAATCACTTTAAAGTCCCAAGTTCTAGTAAATTTATTTTCCAGACTTCAGATTGGTTTCGTAAATGTAATTACTTACGCACCGACACAATATTGAGAATTAACGATATCACATCGTCTCTAAATAAATGAATACGTTATATTTCTAGTATGGAAAAGTATATAGATCAGTATGTAGCAAAAAGTGATACCGATGGTTCATTACATTTTGTATGCGACCCTTCAAAGATGCTACAAGACCCTGGTGTAGCGTATGTTTACACTGATATTGTAGAACCCCAGTATGTGGGAAACACTATAGCCCAATTACTAAGAGTGGTACATTTTCCTAAAGATAACAGTTATAAGTTTTCCTAGTGTGCACTATGTACCTCTGAATAATGCCCAATTTAGGATCATACGGGTGTATATAAGAGATGTCGAAGGGAACCCTTATCCATTCACAGACGGAACAGCCGTGTGTAAAGTACATATACAAAAGAAGCTCCAGTAGTATAAAAAAGTCTAATTCATAAATAGTGCGGTAAAATTGAGAAACATATCATGATGTTGCCGTCGGTCGGCTTCTATGAAGTCTACCTCCTTAAAATAAAATATCGTGAGCTTTAAACATAAATATTGAACCTTTACTCTCGAAAGAGAAATGTTTGAAGCTGGGTTAAGTGAAATAATTCTTGATGCCAATATAGAGAATGTAACCGGCACCAGGGCTGCATTCATGATTTATAGAAGCATTGATTTTGTAAAAAACATTTGATTTTAATACAGAAATATTGGGCCCTATAAATCTTGAGTGAGAAATGTTTGAAGCTGAGTTACTATAAAGCGAGGGTTATACGTCTTTCTTGGACGTACTTAGATACTTTAATAACAAATTCATAGTAAGTCGAATATGCCAAGACCTGATATTTCTTACTAATAAACCAAAGTATTGGAGCTTATATCTTTAAGATCTTGGCGCACTGTAAATTTACACGATTTAAATACGTTTTATTTTCAACCCTATGTATGGTGGAGCAAGTGTGTTCGTCTTACAGATAATCCTTCAGAAAATGCGGTAAGCCAAAGCCACGACGCGAAAAATTTTATACGCCTTCTATTTCATAACATGCCGACTATTAAGGAATATATAGCGTCGTCAAAAACAACTTTTGCTAATTCATTACATTTCGTGTGTGATCCTGATGAGTTGTTACAAGATCCTGGTATGGCCTATGTTTATACAGATATTATAGACCATCAGTATGTCGGAAATACTAAAGCCTCCCTGTTAAGAGTAGTTCATTTTCCTAAAGATTGTAAAGTTATAACATTTCCTAATGTTCCTACTTGCCGCTTGAGTAGACCCTCTTGCGTTTCATCCGTTATGTTATATAAGAAATGTCGAGGGCAAGCATATCCATTCACAAGTTAGATAGCAGTGTGTCAGTATGAAATAAGAAGAAGCTCGGTAAATAATAATAATAATAATAATAATAATAATAATAATAATAATAATTAATAATTAATAATTAATAATTAATCATTATAATTACTATAATATAATAATATAATAATAATAATAATATAATAATAATTAATTAATAAAATTAATAATGAATAAAATAATAATAATAATAATTAATTAATAATAATAATAATAATAATAATAATTAATAATATAATAATAATAAAATAATAAATAATGTAATAATAATAATAATAATAATAATAATATAATATAATAATAATAATAATAATAATATAATAATATAATATTAATAATAATTATAATATATAATAATAAATAATAATATATGAAAATATATAATAATAATAAAATATATAATAATAATAAATAATAATAATAATAATTAATAATATATAATAATAGGGATGGAAAGAGAAGAGGTCTCAGGATCAAGAATGGCAGAGGGGGTACGGTTAGGTGGATTTTTTTTTGCTTCGATGAGCTCTCACTGCTATCCCTTTTTTTAAATCAGGAGGTAAATACAAATCCAAAAAGCGGCGATGACGAGACTAGACAGTTATCCGGATATTATTGAGGTGGTGTCTGATCCTCGTACGTGCTGTAAAACGTCAATTAGCGATGTTTCAGATGAAATGTTAGAAGATGTTAAACGAAAAATTAAACGAAAATTACGGCGTAAGATGACTGGTAAAGGTGGAATCGTCATAAAAAAACCTGTAAAGAGGAATATGAAAGGGCCGCTAAAGAAAAATGTATTGATGTATTCGATACTTAATAACAGTATAGTATAAGTGGTAACTTTTATATAAATAATATCTCCAACTATTTCGTAAATAAGAAACGCTCAGCATATCTCTCATCACTATACTTAGAGCCGGTTGTGCAGCAAGATTCATTTCCTCATCCCTCTAGTCAGACTGTTGTAAGAGTGAATTGACTCTTTTCGTGAATCCGCACCAGATCAGTGTAGCGTGAATCAATTATTATTGGTTTAACCGCAATTCACAGCAATCAAACATACGGCAATGTGACCTATTGAAAACATATCCAGGCACTTCACCCTTCAAGTGTGTTTTTATATTTGAAGGCTAAGTTAGTAAACGAAGATGGTTCAGATCTCACGGGCACCGAACGCGTAATGTACACAGAGACAAATTTCCTATATACGAGTTTTAATCAACTTGAAGTGTTTCAAATGAATATCTCTGGGGCATCAAGCAGCAAGTACTCTTACCCGAAGTTATATTAAAACTTTAAATAAAATTACAATAGATGTTGCGAAGGAGTCTCGCCTGCAATCATGTGAACTTGCAATAAAAGATGTAGAGAAACATATGGACAACATCGCTAAATCTAAAAATAACACGCACGAATATTACGGACGTGTAAACGGGGATATATTCTCACAGGAAAGATTTATTCACCATCAGTGGACACCCGTATCAGGTTAACTAGATCTACGCCTCAATTTGCGCTTAATATTAGTTCACATTAAGGCCGCAGACACATCTACACCAGTAAAATTTATTTTCAAATTATGGATGCTTATCTTTTGGAAGGTAAGCTGAAATTATCTCCCAGTAACATCAAAATATCGAGAATCTCTTTTAACGACACCAGCAAATATCCAATCAAGGAATTGAACTAAACATTTTTTACTTTACCCAAGATTATCAAGGTAGTTAAGGTATGATGTGGCGTAACGATGCCTCAGTGGTGGGGAGCGTTACGCGTCAGGAAAGGATGGAAGGAATTGTAGAAGTATGAGAGCTGGTATTCTGGAAATTATGGGAGAGTCTGCATTTGAGAATTTGCCCATTTCGGGATTAGAGGTAGTCAGTCTACTACTTTTAAATGATCAACCGTACTGTCGTGGATTGGGGAGATGTACCGAATTAGAAATCACATTCTCAATGTTCACGATCTTTTTTAACGATTTAAATTGCCATACTAGGTTAATGCGCGTAAACGGGACAGGTTCGATCTCCAGACTACCCTGAAAAAGTAATTTATCGCTTACGATCTCACGGCTATCTTTCAGCTTGTAATGCTTATCACCTCAATATCCATAAGAAGGACATTACGGTCGAGTCTCAAATTTGAAAAAAGTTTGACCTCTCCAATTTCAGTTTTGGTGTATATGACTCCTCAATTCCACGAGATTGACAGAGTACGAATATATATAATCTTGAATTATTAAGATGATGAAGCAAGAAAATATTAATGTCTTCGAAACGAAAGAAAATTTTTAGGCGTATTTGCCGCTGTAATGAACTCGGCTCTGTGAAATTGGAAACTTCTCTTCGACACTTCTCCTCGGAAAGTTTCGAACAATGGACACTGGATAACCGTGTATAGGAATAAAAATAATGCTGTATATTTTCCTTTTACTCTCTACATTTAGATGTTGTGTTTAGTAATCATTATGTAACATCTTTTTTAAAATATAATAATGTTCAATATGTTAAGACCTTATGTTTTCCGATAGCCATTTTTGGATATTTAAAGGGTATACTGTAATTTTTTTGCATACTAATGTTTTTTTAAATTGTTTCTTTTGAAAACCCATAATTTAAAAATAAAAATGAAGATGTCAACGATTATGTAGTTTGCAATTGTTATAAATGCTTTAAAATAAAAAACTTGTTTTTCTTTCACTTTACTATGAAATCTTATTCAAAGAACTTATATATGTTACGTTTATACTGAAGAAAAAGATACCCAAAAAAAAGACTTGAATCAATAGATCAATAGATAAATAGATCAATAAATCATAGATGGGTGGGAGGGGTGCTGGTGTGGGTGGTTTGATTTACTGATTTACTGCTTTAGGGTCTGTAAAACATTAATTTTTTTTATGTTTGAAACAAAAAAGAATAAAAAATTTAATAACCAAAAAAATTTTTTTAAATATAAAAGTTCGAGCACAAAGCTAGAAAATGTAAATTTTATTAAAATAAAATGATGTATGAAAATTATTAAAGTCCTAATTTAAATGAAAATAACGGATCACATTGCATCACGTTATAATTTGTTTGAGCGTAAATATAGTTCCGGCGCTCGCTCACACGCGACGGTTTCGCGCCGGTTTGCTCTTGCAGACGGGACCCCCTCGCCAGGGGGTCCTCAAACACCCTTGAAGGTTCTGAAACCCTTATATTCGAGATCTACGGGTTCGATAACATATATAAGGACACCAATATTGTATTATTATACGAATGTTTACTATCTCGGCCCCGCACCAGAGTGAGCAACACTGCCAGTACTGAATCCCTTTTCAGACTCCTTCCTTCTCCTTACTCCTTTCTCTTCTATTTACTTTACAAATTTCATCCTTCTAGGGTCCAAGGTTATGGGGCTAAGCCCCATCACCCAATGGGCGTAGCGATAGGTAACCTCGTCTGCCATGAGGTTACCTTATATGAAAGGTGTATACCAAATTTCATCGTTCTACATCAATTTCCACAGTTGTGGGGCACATTCCCAACACCTTATGGGCTTAGTGACAAGTAACCTCGGCAGCGATGAGGTTACCTTATAAGTAGGGGTGTATACCAAAGTTCATCATTCTACGGCTATTTCCTACTTGGAGGGGCCAGCATCCCCTTCCGGGCGGGTGCACGGCCACGTAACCTCGTCTACGACGAGATTACGTCACTAGAAAAAGGGGGTACCGAGTTTGAGGAAGATACCGTGTCGCATACTCCAACAGTTGACATGCTAAGTGCGGTGCGGTGCGGTGCGGTGCGGTGCAAGGTCAATGCGGTGCCAGGACCATGTACAGCGATAATGAATATTAATTAAACATTTACTATTTATTTATTTAATTTATTTATTTATTATTTATTTTTTATTTTTGTTTTATTTATTATTTATATATTTTTTATTTATTTTTTTATTTTTTTAATTCTGGTTCAATAGAACAAATTTTTTGACCAGTCAAAAAACCGGTTTACTTTTCCCGGGTATATATATTTACACAGACAAGGATTTCTAGAATGCGAATCTCATATAATACTATGAATATTATATATATATATATCTATATAAATATATATATATATTATATATAATATACTATATATATATATATAAATAAATATAGTACAGATAGATTATATATTATATATTATATATATATATTATATATATATATAT
>JABUQX010096981.1:22500-24706 GCA_015478945.1 Trachelipus rathkii
TGTGCTTCAATAGCTTTTGCAATTCGATATGAAGCTTGTAGCACATCTTTGTTTTCTGACACGTGTGAGTAAAATGTAGATTTTCCTTGATTTAATTCTAAACAGTTTTTTTTTAAATATTGTTCACTTGGATTTTTTTAAATTCGAATGTGTTGTTTCCAAATGTAGTTTCAGTTTAGTTGGATTTAAACTGAAATTCCTCAAAACTTTTCCACAGTTAACACACAAAGCACTTGGTTCATTCTTACCTGTCCAGGTGAAACCATAAGAAAAGCCTCGTCATATTTTCTCTTATTTTTTTTCACCATTTAGTTTTAGTGAAGCTTTTGAAGATGAACTGGCTATAGTCTCAGGCCTAGTAACATCATCTTCGTTTGTGTTACTAGAAAGCTGCTTATTTGCACTCGACTTCTCATTAATTTTTAAATCTAACCATTTATCCATTGTGTATAGTTTAATTTTATTCTAATAAAGAATTATAATCGCACAAACGTTTAATTCTAATACACAAGCATTAAAAACACACGCTTTTAACATCAATAATATGCATAATTTATATATCAACCACTTCTCATTTTCATTGACCGAAATTGAAAAACTATCTGCTGGGCTGCATTTGTGATTGGTTATTTTACGCTTGCTTCATTAAACTTATGAAAACTTTTTCAAACGTTTTGTAGTAAGCACTTCTATAATGATTGGCTGCAGAAGTATATTTTGAGGATAAATGATCAAAAATATTTTGTTCAACTCTATGCATGTAAATCATATATGTATTTTAATTAAATTCTTACATCATCGTAAGCCTGATATTAACACACGATTTATGTCTATGAAATGTAGTATAACAATTTTCTGCTTAGAGTGGCAGGAAGAATAATTGTGTGAAGATTAGTCAGATGTCTTTTTAATGTAATAAAGACCACCCCAATTTACAATTTTTATATATTCAAAGATTTATTGTTTTTGAGGTTGAGTTACCCAGCATCTTCCAGTTAATTAATTTTTTTAGTATTTCAAAAATTATTGAATATTATGAATTTATGAATAATTATTTCTCTAAATCTAAAAGCCTTGCGGAACCCAAAATATCTGCGACGGAATCCAGTTTGGGAAACCCTGTGACTTAACCGAAATCAACCAACTCGTCGACCATTACATAACTAGAACCCCATATCCTCTGACATCTCCTTCTGTTCCCCCAAATTCCATTCACCACAACCTTGCAAAGTTTTCATTCTATCTCTCTTCTGAGATCACATATCAATACAAATTTCAATTCAACAAAAACACCCTACTTGCACATCTTTTAAAATATATATTATATATCAACTCCAGGGAAAAAAACTGGGAAGCTTTTACAAACCTTTAATAACTGGATTTACATTCCTTTCAATTAGCCGAATTTACCTCTCTCAACAAAGCAACACATTTCAATAAAATAATTCTAAAAACATCCATAAAAATTCATCCGACATGGCCGCCATAAACAATTTAACCCTTACTTTTCACCAGAAATTGACACCCTCATTAAACAACGAAACTTCCTCAGACGAAATTGACAACCGATTCATGACCAATTAAACCAAATTATAGACCTCAACAATAAAATAAACAATCTATTATCTAATCAACTTAACTCCGGAACTGGACATGCCCAAACACTGAAACCACAAGACCAACACTACAAAAATATTCCGAACACTTTAAAAAAAATTTACATTTCACACACTCAACTACAGCAACCCATGAAGCCATCTGTAAACAAAACAGCAAAATTCCCAGCCCAAATAACCATTGCAATATTCTTATGTCACTCTATTCAAAAATTAGTCACACACCACACACCCCACTAACAGGCCAAAATTCAAACGGCTTAAAAGGGTGAAAATCAAACAAGAAGACTCCTAATTCACTACCTTAGAAGTATTCAGCATTATTATTCAGAATCTTTTTCTTGGCCCAACAAGCGGTCTGCTCAACATATGGTTGCTAGAGAATAGTGAACAAACCTCTTCGTACAATAGCTGTTGACAATCCAAACATTTGCTAAAAGAAAGCGAATAAAATCAACTCTGCATTAAAGACGAAGGAGACCGCACCTCAGAGAGATAAACCAGAGAATTCATTTCAAAGAATTTGAATCATTTAGTTAAATTGATGAAGGAATCAGTGATCAACAAGATATATTTTTTGACGAAGAAGG
>JABUQX010096982.1:0-15000 GCA_015478945.1 Trachelipus rathkii
GAAAGCACTTGCCTAACGCAATTCTCAGGTGGGCGAGACGAGGCGGTGCTTAAATTAGAGAGAATTAATTTGCGGGGAAAATAAAGAAGGCGTAAGGAGTTCAAAACACAGATGTGGCTGGAAAGCAGAAGGAGGTACCCATAACGGTGATCCTGTTCGAGTCTCCTAATATTCCAATTTTCATAGAGAGAGAAAGGAACACCTCTGGTTTTACGAGGTGCGACCGTGGTGGAGGAATGTCGAGAGGTCAAATTTCTCGCGACACGCTTTGCGTTGAAAATACTATAGAAAGAGATATGGCGCACTTAGTCACGAACTATATATATATATATAGACTTATATAATATAATAGTATATATATATGTTATATTCTATATATTATATATATAAGTATATATATATATATATATATATCTATATATTATATATATATATATTATTATAATTATATTATATATAATATATATATTATATAGTATATATATATAATAATAATTATAATAAGTATAATAATATATATATAATAGCATACTATATTGTATTATTATATACATAATATTATATAATATTAATATAATATAATATATATATATATATTATAATATTATATATATATATATATATAATATATAATATATATAATTATATATTATATCTATATATATATATATTTATATATATGATATATATTAGTTATAATATATATATTGAAAATTATATTATTAGTAATATATATATACTTAATATAATATATATATATTATGTATAAATATATAATTAGTATTATATATAATATATATATATTATATATATATATAGTATATTATATATATAATATATAATATTATATTTATTAGTATTATATATATATATTTATTATATTATATATAATATGATTTTATATACTATATATATAATTATATATTAATATATAGATATACTATTATATTATATATATATTATATATATATATATATATTATCATTATTATAATATATATTATGTAATATATATATAATATTATCATATATATAATATATAAATAATATAAAATATATTATAATATATAATATATATTTTATTATATATATATATTATATATAATATATTATATATATTTTATATATATATATAATATATATATATATATATATAGTATTATATATCTATATATATATATATACGTATATAATAATATATATATATATATATATTATATATATATATATAGTTATATATTATAATATATATATATTATTATATATATATATAATATATAATATATATATATATTATTATATATATATAATATATATATATATATATATATATATATATATAATAGTTATATATATATATATATATAATATATATAATATTATATTATTATATTATATATATATATATATATATATATATATATATATAATATATTAATATATATAATATATATTTTTTGTATATATTAAAAATATATATATATATAAATATATTATATATATATATATAATATAATATAATATACTATATATATAGTATATATATTAGTAATAATATAATATATATATATATATATATATATAATATATATAGTATCTATAATATAATAATGTTTGATGTGTGTGGTGAGGGTGAGGGTGAGGGGTGTGTTAGTGTGCATAAGTTGCATCTAGTGTACTGCAAACTCGAAAAAATTTATTAAGTGACTATTTAAAACAAAACACAAAAAGAACGTTAAAATTAATTGATATTTTTCGTTTAATCTTCTCAGTTTTTCATATATTAAACTACAGTAAGAAAGAAATGTTTTTTATTTGTCAAGCTTTTAATAATTTATTATTTGCATTTTCTAAGAATAAAGTTTAGTAATATCATATATATTATTATATATATTATAATTATATATATATATATAATATATATTATATATTATATATATATATATGTAGTATAATATTATTTATATATATATAGTTATATATAATTATTATATTTCATATATATATAATATATATATATATATATATATACTATATATATATATATAATATATTTAAAAAGATTATTTTTCTATAAATCTAGACAAAATTTTTATGAGAGATATATATATATATATATATATATATATATAATAATAGTATATTATATATATATATGATATTATATATATATATATATACTATATATATATATAATATTATTATATATATTTATATATATATATTATATATATATATATATATATTATGTATAAAGTATATATATATATATACTAATATATATAATATATATTATATATATATATATATATACTATATTATGATATATATTATATATATTTATATATATATATATCGACGATATTTTTCCCAAATCTCGACCAAATTGTTATTGCGAGGCACTATAGTTTCAATCCCCCTTGTTTCAGAAAGGGGAGGGGGTATTTGTTGACGCGTTCTCTCATGTCCAGCGGGACAGGAGAGCGAGGGCATAACCTTTCCAAGATTGCAACATCGCAAAGCCCTATGGCACACCCTTTTGTTTTCTCATAGTTTTTAGTCTCATGTGGATCTCCTAATTGATCGCATTCGCTTCTCTTACACGGTATATCCTTGTTTTGGTGCATGTGTTTGTGTTTTGTCTTTGTCTCTTCAATCTTATTTGAAGAAAGGGCCTAATGACATTTTTTTAACTTTTTATTAACCAATTGCATTTATGTGTTATTAATTGCATCTTGATTAATGATTTCATTGTGCTTTATATCGTGCTTGCTTGTAATTCGAGCTTCGTAAGTACGTCATTGCGTGGCTTTGAATCATAGAGTGACCAGAACTCAGGTAAGCTCTTCATTTTTTTTGATTTTTACACACGAGCTTAGAGAATTGTATTGGTGAAAAATCAAGCACTCTCTAACTATCTTACTAGAGTAGTTTTAGATGATACTTGAAATCTCTTCAGTCTCATCTATTAGAGATACATCAGACACGCTTTCCTGTTTTTTTCTTCTCAACTGGCTGTAAACCTTATTTCTCCTTAAGGTATCTCAAGAATTTTCTGTATATTCTTGAGAGGGTTCCCTCTGCTTTGTAAGTGGATTTAGTACACATATGTGCGTGCATGTTTCGTGTAGTACGCCTGTATGTTTAGCAAGGAATTCCACTAGAAAGGGGGAGGGGCAGAGGTGGCCTTCTTTCTTCACACTACAAAATTATAATCGTAATTAAATTGCATCATTTTGTACCACGGCATTATATTTTTATTATTTGGTGTCTGTCGTTGTATGCTATCCTGTAGGAAAGCCGTACTTACATGTGGATTGCATACAAACAGGCAGAATTGGGTAACCCCTTTTCTGCGATTATAAGAAAAAAGGGGGTTAAAAATTAGAGAGGAGGGAGGGGAACTGACATATTCCCCTTTTATTCGCCTCAATATCTCCCCTTCTATCGTAGGATAAAAGGCAAAATTCAACAATATATATTATTAATATATATTATTAGATATATTATATTATATATATATATATAATATATATATATATATATATAATATATATATATATATATATATAATATATATATATAGGTAAATAAAGAACTATTGTGGGAAGATACAGAAAACTGCTCCTCTGGGGTCGACCAACGCAATGTTGCAACTGAGAACGAACATAACTCGACGCTCTACCGGCTAGGCTGTGGAAAACCACTGTGGTGCTGATGGCTCAGGCGGTAGAGGTGCGAGCATCTCGTTCTCAGTCGCATGCGTTGGTTCGACCCAGAGAGGCCAAGTTTTCTTATCTCCAATAGTTCTTTATGTTTACTATAACAAATTTAAGCCTGCGGTTCTATTGCAGTATTTACAGAAATTTATATATATATATATATATATATATATATTATTATATAAATAATATATATATATATAATATATATTATATATATATACTAATATATATTATATATATTATAATTATATATATATTATATATATATTTAATGAATTAATGTACAAGTGAAACAAAAGTTTAAAAATTTGAATTGGATACAATTTTATATTATCTAGCTAATTAAATACATAAAAAGTATATTATTTTTTATCGTCAAATGGAAAAATAAAAAAAATAAATTGATTAACTAAAAATACATCTATTAATTAAATATTTTTTGAGAAACAAATATTTAAAATAAAAATAATTAATAAAGACAAATTAACTAAAAATATATAAATAATAAATATAAATAAATAAATAAACAACCCTTATAATTAAACAAATAAAAACAAAAACCGTAAAATGAAAAATTGTTGAAATAAAATTTTTCCTTCAATTTAGTCCTCCTCAATTGCAGCTTCAAGTCTCGGAGGCGGAAGAGTTCTTCATGTTCTTAATTGCAAACTCAAACATGGGAACTCGAGTTCCAGAACTTCACAACAGAAAAGAATAAAGGAACGAGCCATCCGTCAAGTTGGCTCAAGTATGAAATTTGAATTTAATATAAATAGTATGCATGATATATTTAATGAACTCACAACCGATATATATATATATATATATATATATATGATATATATATATATAAATATTATATATATATATATATATATATATAATATATAATATATATATATATATATATATATATATATATAATATATATATATATTATATTATATATATATATATATATATATATAATATTATATATATATTATATATATATTTCGAAATTTGCTTTTAACCTAACGATAAAATGGGGGAATATTGGAGCGACTAAAGGGGGTATAATGCAGCCCCCTCCTCTCTCATCTATTTTTTATCTGCCCGTTTTGCCTTTATATACGCAGAAAAGGTGAAATTCGACTTCTGTTTGCTGTATATACAATCCACATGTAGGTACAGCTTTCCTACAGGATAGCACACACAAACAAACACCAAATAATAGATATACCATGCCTTGGTACAAAAAATGAAATGTATTTAATTACGCATAAATGAATTTTTGTAGTGTGAGAGAGAAGGCCTCTTTTTGCCCCGCACTCCCCCTTTCTAGTGAATTCCTGCTAAACTACTGGCCGTACACGAAACATGTACACATGTATGTGTACCAATTTCCACTACAAAGCGGAAGAACCCTCTTGGAAATATACAGAAAATTCCCAAGATTCCTTCAGAAGGAAATAATAGGTAAAAGCAAGCAAAGGCTAAAGATACAGGAAAGCGGAGTGTCTGATGTATCTCTATTAGATGAAACTGAAGAGAGAAATTTCATCTAAAAGCTACTTTAATATTGACAGTAGGAGAATGTTTGTTTCTTCACAAATACAATTCTCTAAGCTCGTGTGTAAAAAACCAAAGGATGGAGTACTCACCTGAGTTCTTCACGTACACTCCCCGATTGATACATACACACAACACTGACTTACTGTAGGTAGGGTGGACGTAAATTATAGACCAAAGACACTTGATTTATAAAAAGCACGACACGAACTACCCCTATTGGTTATTACAACATGCAATTAGAAAATACACATAACTGCACTAAATTAATAAACAGTATTGAAAATGTAATTACGGCGCTGCCTCTCACAAAATTAAGATGAAGAGACCAAAGGCAAAACAACAAACACCAGCAGCCAAAACAAGGATACACGGTATAAAGCAGGAATGCACGCTTTTTACAGAGTACAAAATTGCTCCTACAAGGTGAATAAAAAAGGTGTGCCATTGGGCATGTTGCTTAGGATGTTGCAATCTTGGCGGAAAATGCGATGACCTCAATCTCAAACGTGAGAGAATGGGCATTTTAAACAAATCCTGATTGCAAAGTTACTCCTTATTGGTGAAAAGGAATTCTTTAGCTTGTAATCTACTCCTCATTCTGAAACAAGGAGCTCGAAACTATAGTGCAAGGAACAATAAGCAACTAATAATAATAATTGAATAAAAAAAGATTATTACTTACCAGAAATCGTCGACATTAAGCTCCCACCGAAGAGAAGGGGAAAAAAGGTTTATTGAAGACTATGTTTATAGTATTGCAATAAAAGAGAAAAATATGAAGGCCTCCATTCTTCCGGGAGATATGGATGACAAAAAAAAAATGGTTTACTTGAGATACAACCCCTGTAACCTCAACCCATTAAAGTCTCAGTCGCGTTTGTAGGACGCTCTAAATTCTCAAATGATGAATAGCATATAAGATACTGAATACTCCGTTTCCATCGTGCTAATCCAACCCTTTGAATTGTTTGGATAGTAGACCATTCAAAGAATAACAATTGTTTAGCTCAACCAACAATAAATACCCCCCTTCGAAGGGAACGTGGTCTCTGGGAACGCCCCTTCGACTCCCCGAAAAGAAAGGGATGGTTGAGTATGAAAAAAGAGATTGTCATTCCTTCATATTCAAGGGAAATATATAAAAGGGGTTATCACCTCTTTAAAGTCCCAGGAATTTCTCCATACGACGTAATCATATTGCGTCATACGCCCATCCAAACGTCTAGGGAAACGTGACTAACAAGAAGGGGTTTTAGGATAATTCAGTTCTTAAAGTGAGATATGATAAAAAAAAAATGAACGTCCTACAATTGCCCTGAAAGCTTCGAAAGGTTTGTAGGCTACAGCGAGCTTAAAATGTTAGGTTTGTACCATGTTTAACGCAAATGTCATCCAACTCCCCCGAGTACAAGGAAGCCAAGATAAAAGTTCTACAGTTGTGTCTATGGAGCACAAGATAAAAGACGTTACTGCGCAGTGTAC
Source organism: Trachelipus rathkii (assembly GCA_015478945.1). Classification (NCBI taxonomy): domain Eukaryota; kingdom Metazoa; phylum Arthropoda; class Malacostraca; order Isopoda; family Trachelipodidae; genus Trachelipus; species Trachelipus rathkii. The sequence continues at coordinate 6,761 of JABUQX010096982.1, forward strand.
GTAATGTCTAATTGTAGAACATTTGTATGTTATGTCAAAGGACACAAAAAAAATGTTTCGACTATTCTTCATCTGAAAGAAAATAGCCTTAATGCGTTGTTTCGCTAGAATGTGAGCTTGACGTGTAGTTCTCTCCGGTTGGGAACCCAATGTCGAGGTAGGTTCCTCTAAAGAGGACGCGTCATCTAAATTAAAAATATTAGAATGGATTTCTAAAGGGTATAGATGCACTATAGCTCGAGTGATCTCCCCATTCTTTGTATTTAATGAAACTGATCGGACGTACCCATCAGGAGAAGTGTGAAGGGTTTTTACTATGCCTAATTTCCATTTCAAACGAGGACCATCATCCTCCACCAAGACTACATCACCGATAGCAATGTTAGGATGGCCAGAAACATTCCAAGATTGCTTAAGATTAAGTAAATAGTCCTTACTCCATGCACACTGGAATTTGGAAATAAGCGAAAGCGTGTACCGATACCTTTTATTTAATTTAAACGGGTCCCGGTAAGTAGTGTCCGACTCTAAAAGCTCTTCTGGAATAGGAAGAGTGTTAAATTTATAACCCACAAGTGGGTGTGAGGGTGTGAGAGGCTCCTTGCAATAAAGCTCGTCTCCCACAAAAGTGATATTTTCCCGGAATGACTCTAAAGTTGTTTTTTCCGCTTCGATGAATCGTTCATTTGGTAGGATGTCAATGTGTGATAGAGACCACAGTCGGTCTAAATCCTCAGTGGGGAATGAAGCTTCCTCTCCTTCCTCTTCTTCGGGTGTACTGGAAGGAAACTGCTGTTTCTCCACCTCCTCTTCATTGCTAAGTTCGGACGGAAGATGTTCTGCTCCGATTTCTTCTTCGCTTATCGTGGAGGAGGGGTGGTGCTCCTTGTTGAAGGGGATTGATGCGGGTCTAAAATCGTCTTACAGACGAACTTCGGCCCGAAACGTCGAAACGACTGAAATCTGTGATTCAGAATCGCTGGAAACAAAAGGTAATTCCCCCCAAATTAATTTTCCAACGTTGGTAACCATCAGGTTGATTCCGCGGAAAGTCTCATATGACTTCAAAAATCGGGGAAGAGCGTCCGAGCCCTAGAAGAATCCTAATCTATCACGTTTATTTCCAGTGGGATAAGGGTTGGCTAATTTGACATGATGTCTACGTAGCATCCTTGTTGTCTTGACCAATCCAGGGATATGAATATCTGTGGGAAGGTGGTCAACAACGATAGCCGAGATGGGAATGGTGCCATCTTCCGTCTTAATTTTTAAAGTCACGACATCACGCAACATGGCGGGGCCATTTTGATTGATGCCGTTAATAGCTATACGAATTTTGGAGTGAGGAACACATTGCAATGCTTTCACCACCGAGCGAGATACGAGACTGCGTTGCGAGGCTTGATCATAAAGCGCTCTTACAAGTATAGTCTTGTCTCCTTTATAAACGGATAAGTCTGCTAATGGTAAAGCAACTCCTCTATTTGCTGAGAGGAGTGTTGTCACATTCGAAGTCTCCTGAGGAGGAGACGCGGGTTGTGTCTGTGGGGAAACGTTTGCCCTCTGGCTCTGGTTTCCATTTTGACGACAGAACACTACATGATGATCTGTTGCCTGACACTTAAAACAAGGCCTTTGGTTTTTGCAATTAGAGGTGGTGTGGTTCTGAGCCAAACATCTTTCACACCAACCTTGGGCCTTAACAACCTGTTGTCTCAATTCTGGTGTCGGAAGCAAGACACACTCCGAAGGATAATGCGGTCCTTTACAAAATCTACACATATTATGACTTTAATCCCCAGTTTCTGACTGGTGGGAGGCGCTTTTTGAGCAGGTTTGACTTTCGTACCGCACTGATGGGAGTTGTTGGTGTTCCCAGCTAGTCAAATTGTTGAAGCTTCGGTTGGACTCCTGTGGACATCTGTTTGTTTGTTGGTGATTGTTGTGAAGTGTTACTTCCTTTAGATGATTTCCTGGTCTCCTTAGCTCCTTCGATTTCGGAAGAAATTTGTCTAGATGCTTCCAAAAAAGAGAGGGCTTGATCTACCATCTCCACGAGAAAGTCTAGAGTCCAATTTTCTTTGGCCTTGCCCCAGGGTACTTTGTCCTTTATCTCCTGGGGTATTTTCTGAGCTAGGAGGGAACCTAGAATGATTGAGCAACTCTTACAATCACCCACCATCTCCTTATTCTTAAGGGATTCTACATAGCAGAACAAATCTGCTTTAAACCTATACAGGTTCTCATAATTATATTCAGGAGGAGACAGTCCACATAATTTCAAAATTAGCGTCTCAATGACCTTGGCTTTGTTACCAAAGTCATTTTTGAGCTGTTTCAGAACAATCTGGTAGTTCTCTCCGACCCGTGAGTATCCGGAAACAAGTTTCAAGGCATTACCCCTTAAGCAGTCGAAAAGAAGTTCCAATTTAATATTGTCCTTATAACCGTGACCTTCTGCTATTGACTCAAATGATTCCATAAATGATTGAAATTCAATTGAATTTCCGTCAAATAGTGGTAGCTTTTTAGTAGGAGGCCTAAAAAGACCGAAGTTATGGTTGTTCCTAGAGCAACAAGAATTCCTCGTTGAGGAAGAAGTACATGAACCTTTATTAGATTTTTTCATAGAGTTCAGATATTCATCAGCACGATTTATTTGTTCTCTGATCATCCTTTGAATTTTAAAACATTCGGTATCGTCTGCAATGAATAATGAACCGTTCAAGGAGTCTTGAATGATCTTGTCACTCTCGTCAAGTTTTAAACTGATGTCGTTTAATAATTGACTAAGTGTGAGAATAGACGCTGAAGAGGCTTCCGGAGCTGATAATAAATCTTCAAGTTCGGTAGAGGCATGGCTGAGACGAGCCCTTTGAGATAAACGTACTCGTTTTGAGTCCCTGAGCTCTTTTGTGTCCGTTGAATCCACATTATTCAAATCAGATATGTTCTCAACAGTGCTGTTGCTACCTAACTCTGATGTAGACTCCGGGATAGACAGAAGGTCTGTTGCCGTCGTCGTTTTTCTTTTGGTATTTTCGTTCCGAATGGACCCTTCCTCTTTCGATGCCCCTGAATTGGAAATTCTCATGGGGCTAGGCCCCTTTGCTCCCTTCGACCTTGTCATAATCTTATATTTTAATTAAAATACCAAAAAGGAAAGGTATATACAAAATATTAAAGCAAAGGAAAGGTAATAATACAAAATAATAAAGCAGTGATGAGGACGTCCAAAAACTGCGTTTTGTGTCTGTCTGTCTACTGTAAGCCAACAAATACAGACAAACATAAAAGGAAAAAAATGTTAATAAAAAATAAGAAATAGGTATTAATTAAAATGTAAATAATAAATCTAATAAAATAATAAGCGATGTAAGTTCGGTTGTATACAAATTAAAAATACAAGCAAAAAATAAAAAATATTATTTTAGAAAGCGGAAAACACAAAAAAAAGGCGAACTTAAAAAACTATCCTATGATATATACATATAGAATATCTTAATTAATATGTACAAAGGCAGGAAGTAAAAGGCCATATAATAATAATAATAGATAATAATAATACATAATAATATATAATAATAATAATAATAGATAGATAATGAATAAATAATAATAATAATAAATAACCATAAATATAAATAAATTAATAATAATATAATAACAATAATAACAATACAATATAATAATAATATATATATAATAATAATAATAATATAATATAATAATAATATAATAATATTATTATGGCTTTCTTCTTGGTTTTTGTTTTGTCACATAGATATTGATAAGATTCTATATGTATATACGCATAGGTAGTTTTTTAAGTTTCGCTTATTTTTTTGTCTTTCCGTTTCTAAAAATAATTATTTTTTTTTTGCATGTATTTTTAATTTGTATATTTTAATTTGTATACAAAGAAGAAAGGCCATAATAATAATAATAATAATAATACATATAATATAAATAATAATCAATAATAATAATAATAATAATAATAATAATATAATAATTATAATATAATAATAATAATAATAATAATAATAATAATAATAATAATAATAATAATAATAACAATAACAAATAATAATAATAATATAATAATTAATAATAAGAATAATAATAATAATAAATAATAAATAATAATAATAATTAAAATAATAAAATAATTACTATAAATATAATAATAATAATAGTAATAATAATAATAATATAATAATAAATAATAAATAATATAATAATAATAATATAATAAGGAAAAAAGGGGAAAAAGAAAAAAAACAACAAAAAAAACGGTTCTTACTTAACACAAAATGCAAGACATGTTTGCATGTTTCGTGTGGAGAAAGAAAGAAAATTTAAAACACACTCTTGTAGTACATGTGTGTTTGTCATGTGTATTAAAAGGAAGAAAGGTTGCGAGTTCACTCGTACTGAATGAACTCTGCTAAATAATTAAAGAAATAATTAAATAAAAAAAATAAACTCGACCAAAACTAATAAACAAGAAATGAATTAAATTTAATTTTTTTAATTAAATTTTTTAATACGTTTTTACTGTCGATTCTGAAACGGTAAATAAATTATACTTAAGCATAACAAAGTTTTCCCGATTTCCGCTCGATAAATCATAAAATAACAATTTAATATAAACAAGATTCATTGGAGACGTCGCGCGTTTCATCGAAGTCCCAGCGAAAACCGAGATAAAGATATAAATCAGCGCGGTCTGACGGGGCATTGGTATAAGGACAAGTGGCAGCGCGTAAAGGGCAGAGGTCACCCGACAAAGCGATGATTAATACGCCTGCGCCGCTAGGCACGATGCTTACAAAGTGCCAAGCGCGATGAGGGTAAAAGGTCACGCGCGAAAATGAATAATAAATGAGGGTTCACCGCTGGGCACTGCGATGTGCCAAACGGGGGTGGGGGATAGGTATTAAAACGTTGAGCGCCAACTATCGAAATTTGCTTTTAACCTACGATAAAATGGGGGAGATATTGAGCGAATAAAAGGGGTAATATGCAGCCCCCCTCCCTCTCTCTCTAATTTTTATTCCCCCTTTTTCTTATATACGTAGTTAAGGAGTAAATCGACTTCTGTTTGTTGTATATACAATCCACATGTAGGTACAGCTTTCCTACAGGATAGCACACACAAACAAACACCAAATAATAGATATAATGCCGTGGTACAAAAAAATGATGTAATTTAATTACGATTATAATTTTGTAGTGTGAAGAAGGAAGGCCTCCTTTGCCCCTCCCCCTTTCTAGTGGAATTCCTTGCTAAACATACAGGCGTACACGAAACATGTACACATGTATGTGTACCAATTTCCACTACAAAGCGGAAGAACCCTCTTGGAAATATACAGAAAATTCCCAAGATTCCTTCAGAAGGAAATAATAGGTAAAAGCAAGCAAAGGCTAAAGATACAGGAAAGCGGAGTGTCTGATGTATCTCTATTAGATGAAACTGAAGAGAGAAATTTCATCTAAAAGCTACTTTAATATTGACAGTAGGAGAATGTTTGTTTCTTCACAAATACAATTCTCTAAGCTCGTGTGTAAAAAACCAAAGGATGGAGTACTCACCTGAGTTCTTCACGTACACTCCCCGATTGATACATACACACAACACTGACTTACTGTAGGTAGGGTGACGTAAATTATAACCAAGACTGATTTATAAAAGCACGACACACACACACTATTATTTACAACATGCAATTAGAAATTACACATAAATGCACTAAATTAATAAAAGATTGAAAATGTAATTAGGCCTCTGCTTCAAATAAGATTGAAGAGACAACAGGCAAAACACAAACACTATCAGCACTGAAAACAAAGGCTACACCGTGTAGCAGCGAATGCGATCAGTAAGAGGACCAGCATGCGACTACAAAACAAAGGTGAATAAAAAAGGTGTGCCATTGGGCATGTTGCTTAGGATGTTGCAATCTTGGCGGAAAATGCGATGACCTCAATCTCAAACGTGAGAGAATGGGCATTTTAAACAAATCCTGATTGCAAAGGTACCCCCTTTATTGTGAAAAGGAAATTCTTTAGCTTTATAACTCCCTCATTCTGAAACAAGGAAGCTTGAAACTATAGCGCAGAAAAATAAGAAAAATAATAATAATAATAATAAAAAAACAATGGTCGATATTTGAAAAATCGTCGACAATAAGCTATATATATATATATATATATATAATTAATATATTTATATATATAATATATATATATATATATATATATATATATATATATATATATTATATATATAATATATATATATAATATATATATATATATATATATATATATATATATATATATATATATTATCACATTTGGCGGAAAAAATGGAAGATGGTCCATTAACCTGCATTTTTTGTCCTCTTTTTAAAGCTTCGTTTGTGGGTAGAGAGTTGTTTTGAGAGTTATGGAGACGTTTTATTACTTGACATGTTTTTTTCTCCCTGCCTTCCCATACTGTCAACTAGGTGTTTTCATGTATTTTTCTTCTTTACGGATGGAGATGAGATTTTATATTTGTGTGTTCAGGGAGTTAATTTGTGCAGTCAGATCTCTAGTATAAGTTTTTGTTGTCGAAGGGTATTTCTTTGTTTTATCAAATTACAGATTTCATGTGTTAATGAGGGGTTGTAGTGTTTTCTGTGGCCTTTTGGTATGAAAGGTTGGGGTTTTTTGGACTACTTTGTGAAATATCTATGGCTTTATGAAGAGAGTGGGAATTACTAATTTCTAGTAGAGGAAGGTGTGTTTCGACGTATTGGGTGAATTTATGCCAGTTTGCTCTTTTGTAGTTTGTAAAGGTTGTAGTAATTTTGGGGTTGAATTTTTGTTTTGTTTTATATGCGATTATTATTGATTGGGACGTGGTCTGATGGGAAATCAATTTACTGTATTCATGTAGTGTTGGTAAAGAAAGATGGATAGGAGAAAGTGATTTCGGGAGATGTCTTGGTTTCGTTTGTTGGAATTTAGGTGGTAAGGTTGCTGTAGTTTAGAATATTTAAGGTCTAAAGTTATCGAGAACGACAATTCCTTGGTTATCTGAAAGATATTCTCTGTACCAGGGTGTGTAATGGGCTTTGAAGTTGCCTAGTATTATTAAATTTTTTTTTTGTGCTGATAGGGTTAAAGTTGGGTTTGTAATTGTTTGGACAATATTGGGATTTGGGATGGAGGATGCATATGCTATTGGTTGTGGGAGATATTATTTATGCAGGTAGTAATGATTGGAAAGGATGGATCATTAATAAGCTGATGGTTTCAGTTATGGTGTTATGGTAAGATAGGTTGCTTTTAATCTGTGCTAATAGGGTATGGTTTTCTGGTTGAGTGTCGGAGCAAATGGAGACATATCCATAAAATGGTGTTCTTGGGGTATTTTGCAATGTGTGAGCTTCTTGTATTAGAGCTATGTCAATGCTATGTTTCATAGAGGAATGCAGATTTCGGAATGTTATGGCAACCTATTTATGTTAATTTGAAGATTTTACAGTTGTTATCTATTGTTTAAGTTGTTAGAGGTGTAGAAGTGGTTGGAGGGTTACATATGAAGCAAATCCAAGAGTGATTTTGCTGGGGTAGAGTCGTAATTTATTTTTATTGGTTCATCTATGGCAGAGGAAACATTTTATAGATGGTTGGTTTTTTTTATGATTTGTTTGTTGCAAATGGGGCAGATGTAATTTGATGGGTCTGGGTTTTGGTGTATATCACCGGATGTATAAGAATAATGGGGTGGTAAAGATTGCTGTTTTATTATATAATATATATATCTAATATATATATATATATAAAAAATATATACTATATATATGTCCTTTGAATGGTGTGTATATTTTATAGATAAATATATATATATATATATTATATAGTTTTTAAATGTCTTTGAGGGAATATTCATTTCGCCATTCATGTGTATTCTTCGTAAATGTGATCGACACCAGGACCGTACCCACAGAGGCTAGACTTTCTCACCACCAGTGTGAACGACTTCCTAGTGGGCCGAAGTGGATTCCTGTACATGAACTCAAATACATATATATATATATATATATATTATATATATATATATAAATATATATATATATATATTCATATATATATATATATTAAATTATTATATATATATAATATTATATATATATATATAATTATATCACCGCACAAGGTTGAAAAATACTTAGTAACCG
>JABUQX010096982.1:20000-26500 GCA_015478945.1 Trachelipus rathkii
GACATTTTGTCTGCGTGCGCAGCATTTTCACGCAGGTACTTTCCTATCATTTCTACAGCTCTTTAATACCGAATTTAATGAATATTAATAATAATAATAATAATATAATAAATAATAATAATAATATAATAATATTAATAATAATAAAGATACATAATAATTAATAATAATAAAATTATAATAACAAAAATTTATTTTTATCTTAATTATATTTTATAAAATATACCAATTACAAGTACGTAAATAATTATTTTGTCTCTAGAAGTAGCACGTGGAGCGATATCTTTGAACAAACGCGCTGACAAAAAACACGTGAAACCTAATATATATAATAAGTAGTATAATATATATATATATATACCTATACTATATATATATATATATATATATACGCCCTATATTATATACTATATACTATATATATAATATATATATATAAGTCATATATATATATATATATTATACATCATATAATATATATCTAAACTATATATATATATATACCTCCATATATATAATATATATTTAACTATATATAACTAGAATATACTACTACCGCTATTCCCCTCAATACCCCAAATATGTTATAGATCATAGCCCAAAGCTGTGTAATAGATAAATTTCGCCCTTTCACGACTATATATATAAATATATATAGTTACTATTATATCTAGATATATATACATATTATTATATATATATATAATATATATACAATATATTTAATATATATAGTATAATATATATATATATATATATATATATATATTATTAATAATATATATATAATATATATATTATATATTATATTAAGACATTAAGGCATTAAGAATATAGAGGACAGTAAAAAGTCACATGGGCTATCGAGACTGTCCAGTCAACCACTACCCAAACATATATATATAAAATTATATATATAATGATTATATATATATAATACATCAGATATATTTATATGCATATATATAATCTAAAGTACAATAATATATATTCTATATATATATATATATAATATATATATATATATATATTATATAATATATATTCACCCCTACACACACACACACACACAACCACACACACACACACACCACACACACACACACATCACATACACACACAACACACACACACACACACACACACACACACACACACACACCCTTACACTTAACACACATTCACTATCGCACTACACCACCCATAATACTACACTTACATTTACATTATACACACGCACAAAACACACTACCAACCCTTTGGTCTTCCAGGGGTCAATTTTGTCCCACCCTAATTTTTGGGGCATTCCTAATTTTTCGAGCCCTATTAAAAAAAAAAAAAAAAAAAAAAAAAAAAAAAAAAAAAAAAAATTTTTTCGGCCAACCCTTTGGTCTTCCAGGCCATTTTGAGAACCCCAAATTGCTTGTCAACCTTTGTATTCCAGGGCCAATTTTGTCTTGTAGCTTTTTGACCTTGTAGGTTTGATGTCTCAGCTTTGATGGTTCATCTTTGATGAATCCATCTTTGATACCACTTATATTGATGATTCATCTTTGATGAAGTCATCTTTGTCGGTTCATCTTTGATAGCTCAGATTTATTGATGGTCCCCAACCCCTAAACCTAGAATAGACCTAATATTGATGTCTACCCCTATGTTATAAGGTATGAGGAATAGAATGGTGTATATTACAAGTGCTAGGATGCGTCCTAGTATGAGTAGCTTTTTCTAGCCTACCCTGAATCATAGAATAACACTAATATTGAAGCCTACCATGTTATAAGTATGAGATTCGAATGGGTTAATATTACAAGTTGCTAGGAGTTCCTTATTCTAACATTTTCTAGCCTTTTCTACCCACATCATAGAACATAGTTAATATTGATGTCTTCCCCTAGGTCATAAGCTAACCACCGGGGCGCAGCATGCGCCCTCCCCGCAAAGGCCCACGAACCCGCACCCGCAGGTGCGATCCGCCGCGTTCCCGCGCGCTCGCGCCCGCAGGCGCGAATATTTCCGCCTACCATTGGCGCGGGCCGCCCGCAGCGCAATTCCCGCGCGAAGAAAAATATATATCGTTAGAAGTCATTTCATTTTATTTCATACTTAAACATTTTATAACATTATTTTTTCTTTATATTTTTACTTAATACTTTATACTTAATATTAAAAATTGGATGTAAGAAGAAAAAAACCAGAGTGTCTGGTATATAATCATTTATTTTACTACAATTGTACGAAATTTTACAAAAAACATAAACATTACATACCTTAAAAGCAGTAAATCAGTAAATTCAAACTGCGTTACCTAACACCTAAGGGGTTAGTATGCTTTGTTTTACTGACTTTACTGCTTTAACTCATTTTTTACTGTATATGTTTTACTACTTTAACTCACATTGTTTATTGCTTAACTCTTAAAAAAATTTGCATATTAACATACCTTAAATCAGTAAATCAAATATCATCCAACTACCCTCCACCAAGGGGATAGTAGCTTTGTTTTACTGCTTACTGCTTTAACCATATGTTTACTGCTTTAACTCATGTTTTACTGCTTAACTCACATATTTATTTAACTCATTATTTTTAACATTACATACCTTAAAGCAGTAAATCAGTAAATCAATAGAGTTGTTACCACCAAGGGATTAGATGCTTTTGTTTTACTGCTTTTACTGCTTTAACTCATGTTTACTGCTTTAACTCATGTTTTACTGCTTTTTTAAAAAAAAAAACCTTTCATATGGTTTTTTTTTTATTTGCCTTTAACTCATTTATTTATTAAATTACATACCTTAAAAAGCAGTAAATCAGTAAAATCAGAAATAAATCAAGAGAGGTGTTAACCTAACACCAAGGGATTAGTATGCTTTTGTTTTACTGTTTTACTGCTTTTAACTCATGGTTTTACTGCTTTAACTCATATGTTTTACTGCTTTAACTCATATGTTTTACTGCTTTACTGTTTTAACTCATATGCTTTACTGCTTTAACTCATATATTTATTAACATTGTGTTTAATACTTTTTATTTTATTATTTTTATATTATTATTATTTATTTTTATTTTTATTATTTTTATTATTATTATTTTATTATTTTTATTTTTATTATTAATATTTTTTTTTTTATTATTATTTATAATATGACAATTTGTGATATTACTTCATGCCTATTGTTATTATTATTTAGCACAAACACACAACACACACACACACACACACACACACACACACACACACACACACACACACACACACACACACACCACACAACTAAACATATAAAATAAGCTTCTATTGTAATGAACATATTTATTAAAACATTTTAGTTTTATTTTATTACACGTAGATTTATATTACTCATTCAAATATATACAAAATTATTCAAAGTTTCTTAAAACTTCTACAATAAATCAATCATTATCTTTAAACAAAGAGTTTATTATTAACTGTTAATACTTTGTTATAAATTTTATAACTATCAGTTTTTTAAAATAATTTTTACTAAAATTTTTATGAAATTTTATAAAAAACATATGTTTTACGTACCTTAAAGCAAAAATCAGTAAATCAGTAAGGTGCCCCTAGCACCCCTCTCCACCAAGCTATGCCACGTTTTGTTCTATGACTTACTGCTTTACATCATCTTTAGTCATGTAATAAGTATAAAAAAATAACAAAATTAAGTTCTTCTCTGCTAACATAACATGTATTTTATTAAAATCATTCTAGGTGTTTTTATTTAAAAATAACAATTATTCACTTACATTTATATTATTCGCCCAGTGAACTAAAAAATTTCAAAGTTTTTTAAATAATTCGGAATTTTCTTTATTTAATTATTATTATTTTATTATTATATTATCTATTGTACATTGACAATCCATCACGAGAAAACACACCAACCCGCACTCCTTACAGATACGAAACTACCTCCTCTGTAAAATGGTTGAAATAACGTACTTTAGTCCTAAATTTAGGATTAATCCTTTTTGGACCCGGGCGATTTAGGCTAATCCCGGTCAAAATAAATTTCAAAACTGACCTTTTTCTGTAAAGTGTGGTGCAATAACTACGTTAGGCCTAAATTAGGCCTAAATAGGATAAACCTTTTTGTAGGCCCAGGCTGATTTAAGCCTAATACCAGGTCAAAAGGTATTCCAGTATAGACAAGAATTGATATTGTTATTATTATTTTAATAAATACATTTCCAAACTTGAAAACATGCTGGGATGGTAAGATCCTTTAAGCAGGTAATAAGGAAATGTTTTCCTTACTTGTGATTGATCGGAGTAATCCTTCTCTATATGACCTCGTATGTGATTGGTCGACAATTATTTTATCGTCTTTCGCTTTTAGGTATGAAAAACATGTTTTTTTATTGAGCCCTACCTGTGATTGGATGAAAATTAACTTTGTTTCTTAAAACTTGTATTTGAGAGTGTGTTTATTATTCTTAGACCAACTCATTTTAAAATATAGTCATTTAGCTGTTAAGCGGTGCACAAGCTATCTGATTTGTATTAAAAGTGTTTTATTTTTACTAAGTGTATATCATATTTATAATAAATACTTACATTGAGGAATAATTATTAATTTCACTAGAATAGATAATAATTAATTCACTAGATTTATAGTAGATCACGTGAAGCAAAACGCAAGAGCTCCCGCAAGCGCGACCCGGTACGGAACAGCCGCATGAACCCGCCGGCGTAATATTACTACGCGGTCGCGAAAATATTTTCTTTATGATATTCCGTTGTAAACTTTCATTACATCATTTTGTATTTTCAAATATACCGCTTCCTATATTATAAGCCGTCCATTTTATTTCTTACTTGAACATTTTATTTATAGAAAATACCATGTCACTGGTAAAGTTTCTTGAAAAACATTTAGTTTTGAAATGAACATTTTGTTTTGTAGAAAAACAGTTTGTTTATTTACCTAAGTATATAATTCCTGAGGGAAATAGATCAAATAGTTGGATGACGTGCTATTCCTCTTTGTGGTATGCTTAAGAATTTTATTACTTTAAGCATATAAAACATTTTATATGCCTTAAAAGCACACATTACATAGGACGTAGATAATGTATAGAAGGTGTCCCATACCCTCCCTTTTCAAGGTATGTCTTTGCGGTTTTAATCTTCTCTATGTATAAGATATGAAAAAGTTGTTTATTCTAAAATATTATTACTTATTACGTTATATTAGTTAAATACACACGCGTGTAACAAGCATAATAAACTTACCCCCTTGTACAAACCGTAATTCTCGTTATGGATTTCCAGTATTGTATATATTATTATAAAACTTTCAAAATACATCAAGTATGTAAGTTCATACCTTTTCTATATCAGCTGTTGTATGCATTCGGTAACCATCAAGAAATCTACTTGGTGTTAATTAAAAACACTGATATACCAGGATTTTAAATAAACTAATGCGCTTGAACAATGTTATAATATATTCGTTAAATATACCTTGATACAGTACAAAAACTAATATTATACATACTGAATGGACCGGTGTACAAAAGATATCATCCTCTAGGATGTATACCCTACCATGTTGAAATACCAACGCCACCTATTTTCGCGAAAAACGCCTAGTAATATTACGTCGGCGGGTTCATTGCGGGCATGTTCCGCACCGGTCGCGCTTACGGCACGCTTCTTTGCGTGTTTGCTTCACGCGATATACATAAAATCTAATGAGATTAATTATTATCTATTTCTAGTGGAAATTTAAAATTATGTCCCATCAAGTAAGTATTATTATAAAATATGATTCTACATTTACACTTAGAAAGAAGTGAAAACATGTTTTTAATCACAACTTGAAGCTTAGTACGCATTAGTCGATATTAACTTGTGCGTGACCTGCCCACTGACCAGTGGACATTCTCACATCAGATTATACGAACTCACCTTAACTTAGTCGAGAGTCTTTTATGCACGAATTGAGACATCATAGAGAGATCACTCAATCTTTCATCTATGAAGACCTGTACTTCTTTTCCTCTTTTTTTATATTGTGTGTAAAAATGGAACTATCTATCCTTATTACACTATCCATAATTTTCTATCAATATCAATTTTCTGATCACAGGTAAGGCTCAGGATATGAAAAAAACATGTTTTTACAACTTTACACACAACAAAGCAGGTATCGCGACATTAAAATAATTCGTCGACCAAATCACAACAGAGCGTCACTATAGAGGATAAGGACATTACTCCGTCCAATACAAGTGAAGGAAAGCATTTCCTTCTTACCTGCTAAAGGATCTTACCGATCCAGCATGTTCCAGTTTGAAGTGTATTATAAATAATAATATAACAATGATTCTTGTCTATACCTGTATTTTATACCTTTTTTCGACCTTATTAATTGGCTGTAAATCAGAGCCTGAGTGTCTACTCTCTCTTATTGATCCAAAAAGGGTCTTCTCCTTATGTCCCTATAAACTTGTAGGCTCAAATGTAGGCC
>JABUQX010096983.1:0-12500 GCA_015478945.1 Trachelipus rathkii
TTAACTAGTATTTTTAAAGAGCTTATCAAACAAAGAACTGGAAAATATTTAACTAGTATATTTTAAGTACTTATCAAACCAAGTTTAACATATAAATTTATTCTTCATTAATATTATTTTAACACTTTGTCTTATACAATACATTTCTTTAGTATTAAATATTTTAATTTTATGTCTTCTAATTCATTATGCGTACTTGAAGAGTGATCTAGTATATGATCGTAAGCCTTATCTCCTACTATTCCTTCGAACCATTATATATTATTTCTATTTATCAATACTAACTTTTTATTCTACCTTAGAAATTAAGGAGTAATTCTCTGGTCTTTCTTAATATTTTATTTAATATATATATATAGTCATTATTATTATATATTTATATTTTCTTCATTTATATCACTTATATATATATATAACTATTTTATATATTTTATTTATTTATATATCTATTATCTATATTTATTATTTTATTAATATTATTATATCATTATTATGTTTCATAATACTATATATATATAATATTTATATATTATTATATATAATTTTTTATTCAGTTATATTGTCTAAAGTCATTATATTTAATTATTATATATTTATTTTTATTAATTTATATATTTTAATTTTTTTATATTTATTTATTTTTATATTATGTATTATATATATATTTTATATTATTATATCATATCTTCCGTTAGGTGGGTTTTTTAACACCCTCAGCTAACTTCTTTTTTTTTAGTCTGCTCAATTTCCGCAATTATTCTTCATGCTTATTTATTTGGTGGTGAGCATTCCGCAGTTTCGCAATTACGCCGCAATCTATTTTGTATTCTGCCATAATTCGCCAGTTCCTGCTATCTTGCAAATTTCACGAATTCTTCCGCCCTTTTTTCTTTTCAGTCCAGTTCAGCTATCTTGAAATCTCCGCAATTCCCGCATATCTTATTTTGTGCTTCGCCGTTCGCTATCAAGCAATTTAGCTATATTCTCATTCGTTCTAATAATTCATTTCTGCACTACTGAGTCTACTACCCAGTCTGATAACCTTCTTTATTGCGTGCAAAACTAATTTCACGATCAAAATCTGTTACAGATTATATATTATTTATTTAATTTTAACAATTTATAATGTATTTTTTTAATATATAACAATTACAAGCTTCTATAGCTAATGACTTAGCTATATATATTTAATATATATATATATTCATATATATAAATAATATACTTATAATATTATATAATATACTATATCCTAATATTTATTATACTCTATAATTATGATAATATAATATATATACTATATATAATTTTATTATATATATTTATCATATAATATATATATATATATATATATATTATATCATTATATATATATATATATATATATATATATCTATTATAATTATATATATATATATATATATAATATATAGTATATAATATATATAATAAAATAATAATTATATATCTATATTTCATCCCTTATTCTTTCCCCCAAGAAACTGGTGGTGTAAGCTGTGCGATTACATGCACCGGAAAAAGAGTAGTAAGAAAGCAACATGGGACAACAAGGAAGAAAAGAAAGTCCTACCTTACCCAGCCCCTTTTGTATACCTTAGCGGAGACTGCGTCGCGTCTAGAAAATCCCCTAGAGCTTACGGCAACCCCGGCGCTCTTCGTCAATGTGGGTTCATCCCTTTGGCCCCCAGGTGGGCACAACCTTACCACAGCCCCTTAAACAACCCGTATTCATCTTATTGATGCACCTTTTCTTTTTCGCCTCTGACAACTCTACATCTTTCTCCTCCAGAAATTCCTTTACGGACTCAGTCAACTTTTTGTTCGGTTTCCCACCCAGCCGGCCTTCTGACTCACCAACACCACACACACACAACACATCACACCCAACACAACACACTCGACATTACATCACTACCCCACACACACACACACACACACCACTATAGCATCCCCTTACACCGACTATCACCCATCCTTTCCCACATGACCAACCATCTTAACGAATATTTTCATTATTTTTTCTCATTATTCCGCCTTTCTTCCCACAACACAACTCTCTAATACGTGTTCATTCCTCATTATTATCATGTTCTTCTCTGACTATACACAGCCCTTAAAAGAATTGTCATCAACAATATTTTACTATCAGATCACTACCTCGTTATTCGCAAGACCATAGTCTCATACATGCATTAATACATAGAGTAACAACATACCCTCATGTAAGCACACTCGTACTCAAGACTTAGTCCCTTACATCCACCACGATTTAATTGCACCAACGCCCACCTTCCTGCCCTTTCACAACTTCCCTACTACACTTGCATCATCTGTTCCCTTATCTTCCAACAATATATCCTAAATATTTAAAATCAGACCACTTTGTTCCAGTTGCTCACACCTCTAACGTACTTCAACCGAGAGGACTGTTCCTCACTCACACATAACCTCCCTCTTATCTACCACTGTTACATCCCTTACTCACATACCCAACCAAACTCTCTACCCAATCATCTCATAACTCCTTCTCAGAATTCACACACACAAGGCCAAATAAATCACCCATATTATAGGTAGGGACCTTCCACTCTCTTCCATTCTTCCATCATTCTAAACATCATACATCCACTGCCACCAAACTCTATTCTTTACATAACTCCAATCCATATGCAATGAATACAAGAGAGACTTAACAATCTCCAGCCTCCTTCACGAATATTAAATTTATAAATAATCTTATTCACACTTGTACAACCATGGAGACATAACATACTTTTGATTCCATTCAGCAGCCTACCACCAACACCATAATACACACTAAACATGCCATAGAGTTCCCTCTATTAATCCTAACTCTACGCTGTTCATGGCAATCATAAACTAATACTCAATTTTATCTTCTTCTCCTCATTTTCTCAATCATATTCTGTCTTAATGTAAATATTTGAATCCACACATCCTTCAATTCCTAAACGCACACTTGTTCTTTACCATAAGTCCATTCAGTCACTGACGGCACTGTTGACCAAAATAACCAGCATCATATCTTCCCTACAACACTCATACACAACTAATTCCCCTAACTATTCCTCACATGTTACCCTATCATCTCCATTTACCCTTATACTAAGGGTACTATTACTGCATCTCTCAATCCCCATTGGAACTATCCATACCACTATCCGCTTGTTAGCACATTTCCAAATCCATTCATTCACCATCTCAACTCCGTTGTAGCTCCATTATCAACCAACCAATATCCATTCTATACTGCATGAATTACCGATTCTCAACTGTCTCACTTCTAATCTCATTATACCTTCCTCCACTTATTAATGCACCTCATCCAAAAAATGCCATTCCTTCCTGCAACCATCAAACCCACACACTTCACTATCACTCTCTTCATACTACCAATTGTTATACAGATTTTCGTAAGTGTTTCCCTTCGACCACTCCCCTCACATCCCGTTTCATCTCATTGTCTACGAAGCCACCTCCTATTCCATTTATTCTTCACAAGCTTCACTTATTCTCATTCTTAAACTTCCGCGCTTCCTTCCAGAAGAGCTTCCCTATTCCCTTGCTAGTCCCCTCTCATTCCTCCTTCCAAAACGTTCAGTATTCTTTTTTTTCCCTCTTACGTATGCAGCTTTTTATTCTTTCTTTTTTCCTCCTTTTAAAATTCCAAACATCTAATACCTTTTGACATCATTCTTCAATAATATATATATAATATATACTATATATACTATGATAGTATAAATATAATATATATATATATACTAATATATATATATAATATATATATATAATATATATATCTATATATATCTATATTATAGTATATATATAATATAATCATATATATTATATATAATAATATAATCTATACTATAATATATAATTAATATAATATATATATATCAATATTATATATATATATAATATACTAATAATTATATATTTTAATATATTATCTATATATATATATATATAAATATAGTATATAATAATAGTATATAATATAATATATATAATTTAAATATATAACATATAATATATATAATATATATACATTTATGTACTATATATATTATATTATATATATTATAAATTCTAGAACAACTTCCCAGAAAGGGTTTTCCGCCTTTCAGTTGATCCGAGCATCATATCTATCTTCTGTCCGAAACTCTTACCCCTAGAACACTCTAGAGAACCCATTTTCTCGGGGCTCAATGGTCTCACCGACCGCCAATGTCTCGATGTAAACAACTCACAGGTTGATTTTTGGGCCTTTCACAGTAGAACTAGCATTTCCTTCCATGCAGCACTCAAAAAGACTCTTTCTCCCCAGAAGCTCCTCATGACAGAGAAATCGGCTTCTTGGGCATGTTGCCAAGGGTTGGACGAAGGAGGAGGAGGAGGAATACGGACCAAAACATTGACTAATTAGTAACGACAAATTAGGTTAGGTTACTATATATATATATATTATGTTATATATATATAATATATATATATATATATTTATACTTATATATATATATATATATAATACTATATATATATATTATATTACGTCAACGTTACTTTACTAGTTAGTCATTGCTGTTGTTCTCCTCCTCTCCCTCTTTTCCTTTTACTCCATCTGGCACAGGCACTTCAAATTCAAGAGGTGCATTTTTCCATTCACAAACACCAGCTTCTCAAATTTCTGTTCAGATTCAGGGATGACATTATTTAGGGCCTGAGAAATTGAGCCCCAAACTGAACAATTTCTCCACAACCGCGGAAGGGGGGCAGGGGTATTGTACTTGATAAAGAGGTCCAACCAGACTTCTCTGTGCTGCTGAGGAATAGGTTAGGCAGACAGTGGGCCTGTCCAAAAAACGTACAGAAAATGGATCCTCAAAAGCCTCTTCAAGCTCTCGAGGTTTGATGTTTTTTAGATCGAATTGAACTTGATGAGGTCGAGTTCATGTAAATGAAAGGGGTCCGTTTTCCACCTGTCCTTGCTTCTTAGGGCGCACCCATCGTTGTTGTGCGACCAGGAGTCACGTTTATCAGCACCGATGCACTGATAGACCTCTTCCTGATGATCTCTTCAACCTCCTATTCAGGAACTCAAACGACTGGAGTGTTTGAAATGAGGGCGGGGGCTTGTGGTCATCATGCAGGTCTATGTACCACAAACTAGATGCTCAAACGCTCGCCCGCTTGAAGGCCACCTTAAAAGTTGGGTAGGATATATATACTAATATTATATATATATATATATATATATATATATACTATATAGTATATATATATATATATAGTTATATATATATTATATATATATATAGTATATACTACATAAATATATATATATAATACGGTAATATATATATATATATATATATATATATTATATACTATATATATATATATAATATTATAATATATATAATATATATATAATTAGTATATATATTATATATACTATATATATATAATATTATTATATTATATATATATATATATTTAGAGTTCTTAACCAAAACCAAATTTTTTTTAGCCTGTTAGAAATCATAATTTTTCAATCAATGACAATACATGAACAGCATAAATGACAATTATTGATCGTTCAATTCATAAAAAATTTTCCGTACCACCAATAGCAATGAAATTCTGAAACTTAAGTACATTCATCACAATAAAATGCATTACTTGCAAAAAGCTTCAGATTCAAATATTTATCTGTTTTTGCATTTCTGTAAGGTTCTTCTCATAACTAATTCACGCTCGTTTTCGCACAAATATCGTCTGTGGTATCCTACAACGGATTGTCAACATTCCAGGAGTTTCAAGCACTTCATGGATGCAGAGCTATTTAACTCGGAAATCCATTCCTCAATTTCTGGTAGAAATCTGGTGCGTTAAACATTTGTTAGCAAACCAGGCTTCTTGCCAGTATTTGAGATGCAAGCGCCGGTGTTCCAGTGAATTCCCCATTTAGGAGGATGGAAGTACGAAATAATAGCCATATAAAGCACGGTGAATTCCATCTGGCATTGTGAAGAGATCGGTAATTTCTCCCAATTAATTACGGGGCAGCACTAGTTTTTTTTAAGGAAACTGAATGCTCAACATAACTCATACAGAAATCTAAAATCATATAGTTAATCTGATTTTGAAATAGTTTTATCATTTGAAATAGATTAATATTTCAGCTAAAACAATATCGTATTGTTTTATCACTTCGTCCACGATTTCATAGTTGAGAGTTGGTTTGGGAGAAAGAAATGGATTAAAGAAGTCAAATAACACATGCTTTAAGATTCTATCAGGAAATGATGCTGGCAGCCAATGTATTGTGGCTGACCAAATCCATAAATGTAATTTCATTTTCTTATTTTTTTAACAATTCCATTCACCTCGTCCAGTATTTATTGCTATTGTGTCACATACGATTATTTTGAAGTTCTTTCATGCATCAAATTGATTCACAAAACTTTCCATTAAAAATATACTGTGATAATCAAGCATTCACATCTTTACTATAATAATTCATCCTTCAGAATTACAACTCTGATACTCATGGTTTTGCAATTCGCTTACCCGTGCAAAACGAAGGTAGAAATATTTCTCTTCTTGAAAAATAGATTTTATTTTACGCTTCGCATCTTCGCTACTTTTTATAACGCTCGCCAAACACCTGACTGTGATAGTGTTGGAACTGATTCCATCTTCGGCCAAACTGGAGCAGTCCAAATTATTACTTGAAAGAGATTTTTTGTAACCAACTTAGCTTGCAATGTGTGCTAAACGTCTTGACACGCTTTTACCTTTGTCATAAGTCTTTAATAAATAATAATTTAAATAATCATTAATAAAGTAATCATGAGCGATTTTATAGGGATCTACTTTTTTATTTGCTACAGGATACAACACCGTACATACAGATCTCGTGACACACACTGAAACTGAAACGGATTGGTGCGAGAAGTTTTTTTTATAGGCCACCTGCAATAATAATGGTTTTAGTAATCAGATCACAAAAGTTCATAATTTGCGACAAACAACGAATTCAAAATATTTGCAAATTTTATTTAGTCCATAACTTAATATATATATATATTATATATAATATATCATATATATATTATATATATTTATATATATATATATATATAATATATATTATAATTATATATACTATATATATATATATATATATATAGTATATATAAATAATATATATATATATATATATATATATAATATATATATATATATATATATATATATATAATATATATATATATATATATATATATATATATATATATATATATATTATCTATAATATATATATACAAAATGTCCAAATTAAATGAATTTTATTTCTATTTGCCAAATTAATTTTTGTACATATCTAAGACCTAAATACATGCCCAAAAAGTTTGGAACATTGTTTTTTAAAACTTATATTAACCAAATAAACCTTAGGGCTTGTAGTCCTCTAATTGCGGAATTGCGGAATTGCTGACTTAAATTGCGGAATGCGGAATGTTTAGGCATTCCGCTAACATGCAATTCCGCAACTTTTTCAAATTATCGCAATCACGCAATTATTCCGCAATTGCGGAATTGCGGAAATTGCCGGAACTTAAAATGGGCGGAACGCCACCTCTGATATATAAATATATATATATATATTATTATATATATTATATATATATAATAATAATATATATATTATATTATATATTAGTATTATAATATATATATATTATAGTATATATATATATATATATATAATAATATATATAATACTATATATATATAATATATCTAATATATTTTTTCTGTACTTTCTATCTAAAGTTTCGACATACTTCAATAAATTAATTTTTTTTTTTATTTTACCTTTGTTATTTATTTGTAATTAAAAGCTGATTTTGTTTTAAAATTTATTAAGTGATTCAAATAATTATATATTTTTAATTTTATTAAGAAATTTACTCTAAAGAGTAATGGGAAGATATATTTCGTGAAAAATGACAACTTACAACATAAAGCGTTTCGTAACTGAAACTTCGTAACCTTTCCACTCAGATTTTAAAGTCAGTCTTGTGTTGTCTGCTTTCCGCTACAGATTAAATTCGAGTACATTTTAAAGTGTCTTAAATTTATATAGGGAAAATTGTTTGTATTAGTGGTTATAATTTTATTAAATTGACTTCAAAAAATGAGTCCTTGTGGAATATTTCACTGAAGAGCAAAATGATAGTGCAAAGTGCATTATTTGCAAAAAATCTTCTCAAGGAAGGGCATTGGAGCAACATCTTTAAAAAATCACTTGAGGTAGATGCACAATGAAGAATTTAAAAGCCTGACGGAGGAAGAAATAAAGGAAGAAGAAAGGTTAAAAAAAGAAAAGAGAAAACACCTTTACAGCAAATGAAATCCGATATGAAGCAAAGAAATGTTGAGTATTTTCATCCTTCGAAATGTTGGAGTCCAACTGACGTGAAATCAAAGAGAGTTGATAAGCGTATTGCAGAAATGATAGTAACGGACAATTTGCTATTTAATTTTGTTGATCATCTTGGATTTATGAGGTTAATGACTGAAACAGCATCACAATATCGATTAAAGCAAAGAAATTTTTATTCATCGCTTATTATTTGTGACGACATCTATGAAAATGTTTTCAAAAAATAAAGGAAATGATAGACAAATATAACAGAACACTCGGTTATCATTTACATCAGATATATGGTCAGACACTTCAGCTGGTGTTTCTCTATTGAGCTTGACTGCTCATGCTATAAATAATGATTTCCAGAGAATAAATTTTGTATTAGGTGCAATACCATTGAAAGAACGACACACGGGAGAATTCATTCCTACCAAATTTGATGAGATCTTGAAAAATAGAACATATCCCGAGCAGATGTTCATTGTGTAATGCGTGACTCTGGTACAAATATTAAAAAGTTTTTTTTTTCATTCTGTGTTAATAATTTAGACTGTGCTGTTCATAAGATCCAGTTAGCAGTTAGAAAAGGGTTAGAGTCACAAAAGGAAGTATCCGATATTATAGCCATTTGTCGGACTATTGCTTCTCACTTCAATCATTCAACTATGGCAACAAAACGAATTAAAAGAGATTCAAGAAAGACTGAATAGGCCAATATTAGGGGTTGTTCATGATATTTCTACACGTCGGAATAGTACTTTCTATATGCTGAAAAGGACTAAGGAATTAAATGAAGGACTTTGCTTATATTCTGCTAACAGAGCAAAAATTCCTTTGTTTAGTAATAGGGAGTGGGCAATATTATCAGGCTGAGTAAAAATTTTGGAGCCTTTTGAAGACATAACAAAGAAATTCAGTCGAATCCGGACTTCAACTATTGGTGACCATCATAGCTCACATAGTGGGCCTTAAAGTTAATCTTGCATCAAATTTTACTACAGAGGTTTCTCAATGTAAATGAATCCCTCATCCTCCCCTGATGAATGCTCCGAAAGAGCAAAGAAAGTAATAAATATTATGACTAAAATTATAAAAGATGAAATTAACAGTAGATTTATAATTGAACATGATTTGTACAGTTTGCAACCTAATCTTGACCCTAGATATAAAGGGGAAGTTTTTTCTTTTCGCCAAATAACGGAGCAAGTAAAATTATCCATTGCTAAACTTTGCGAAAAGTTTACTTATGAGAATAAAGGTTGCATCGAGGAGCCACAAATAAAGCAAAAAAAATGGGAGGATCACCAGCACCAAGTGGTGCAAGCAAATCATTTAGGGAGACAATTAGCATAATTCTTGCCTCCAGTAGTGATGATTAAGATGTGACTGATAATGAATCAGTGACAGAAATAGAAAGATATCATAAAGAAAAGAGGTTAAGCGAGAAGGAAAACAGTATGAAGTGGTGGAAAGAAAGAAGAAAAGAATATCCAACTTTAGTGAAAATTGATCGTATTTATCTTAGTTGCCCTTATATCTTAGTTATATTTGTATATATATATATATATATATAATATATATAATATTATATATATATATATATATATATATATTATATATATATATATATATATATATATATATAATATATATATATATATATACATATATATATATATTATATATACTATATATATATATATCATATATATATATATTATATATATATATATATATATATATATATAATATATAATACATAATATATATATTAATATATTATATATATATAATAATATATGTAATATATATAATATAAATATATATTATATATTATATATATATATATATCATATATATCTTATATATCTATATATTATATATATTATATATATATATATATATATATATATATACTAACCATAATGTACTTACTAATTGGTCATTGTTGTTGTCCTCCCTCCTCTTCTGATCCCTCTAGCACAGGCCACTTCCAATTCGAAAGAGGTGCATCATTTCCCATTCACAGGAGCTTCTTCAAGTTCTAATCGTCAGGATGAACTTCTTGAGCCTGAGAACACCAGAAGAGCCCAAGCTGAACTGTCTCTCCACAGCCTCGGAGGAGGGGACAGGTGTGTTGTACTTGATAAAGAGGTCCGCCCAGGCCTCTCTGTGCTTGCTGGGGAACAGGTCCCACATGCCCAGAAGGGTGGTTTTCCTTCATCTTGTTCCAGCTCTCAAAGGTCTTCTTTAATCTCTCCTCAAGGTGGTCGGGAGCCAAAGGCTGGTTGTCATTCACCCTCAAATAATGAAGGGGTGTCTTCACCTTTCCTGTCTTGGGCGGCACCCGTCGTGGTCGTCACACAAGGAGCACGATTATCAGCACTTCAAACTGATGACTCCTCTTGATGATCTCATTCAAATCCTCATTCAGGTACCCAACGACTGGAAGTTTGAAATGGGGGTGGAGGGCTGTGGCATCAGCAGGTCAAGGTGCCAAACCTCCTTGAAGGTCACCTGAATATTGGTAATTATTATAATAATTAATAAATATATTATATATATATATATATATTATTAGTATATAAGGAGTTTCACATAAACAAATTCTATATACAAATAGATTGAATAAATAATATATAATATATAGACATATATATATATATTATATATATATTACTATATATATATATATATATATATTATATATATATATATAGTTATATATATATATATATATAATATATATATCATATGATATATTTAATATATATATATATATATATATATATATATATATATATATATTTGGTTCAAAAAAAGTGAAAATCATAAGTATACATGGAGGAGTGAGATAACGGGGGGGAGGGCAATACTGGATTATGTGTGTGTAAATGGGAAGGATAGAGGCAGATTACTAGATGTAAATGTATTTAGAGGGGCGGGGAGGGGGATATCGGATCACTATTTGGTGGTTGCTAGGATAAGGGTGGGGGGAGAGGTGACAGTTAGGGAAAGGGGAGAAAAGAGGAGAGTAGAAGTGATAAAGGTGGAAAAATTGGAGGAGACAGTGTGTAAGAGGGAGTTTAGGAGAGGTATGGAGGATAGGTGGAGAGACGTGAGAGGGACGGGAATTGGGGAGGTGGAGGGGGAGTGGATGAGATTTAAAGAGGCAGTATGTGAAGAGGCTAGAAGGGTATGTGGAGTAAAAAGGGTGGGGGCAAGCAGGAGGATAGGGAGTGAATGGTGGAGTGAGGAGGTGAAGGAGGTGGTGAAAAGGAAAAAGGAGGCTTATGTGAAATGGTTGGGAGGTAGGAGAGAGGAAAGCTGGGAGGAATATAGAGAGGTGGTTAGAGTGGAGGCAAAGAGGGCGGTGGAGAGAGCGAAGAGAAAGAGCAAAAGATGAATGGTGCAGAAAAGTGACAGGAAAATTATGAATCGGGAAGCAAAATGTTCTGGAAAGAAAGTAAATAAAAAAGGAAGAAGAAGGAGGGGTTGGGAGAGGATTAAGGGAGGAGATGGAGAGTGGATAGGAGGCTGAGGATAGGGTGTAGGAGTGATGGGAAGAATGTTAAGAGGATTTATTGAGGGAAGTGGGGGGGGAGGGGAGGAAGATTTGCAAGAGGTGAGGATGGGGAGTGAATTGGGGAGGGAGGGGGAGGATGAAATACAAATGGAGGAAATTATTAGGGCCTTGAATAAAGGAAAAAAAGGGAAGTCCGCAGGTCTGGATGGTGTGAGAATGAAAATGTTGCAGAAGGGAGGTATAGGGGTGGAGGAATGGCTGTATAGGTTATATAATGTATGTTGGAGGAGTGGTGAGGTCCACAGGATTGGGAGTGTTGTTTGGTTCCATCTGTAACAGGGGAAAGGGAATAGATGGGATGTGGGAATTATATGAAGGTATATGAGTGTCTTTTAAGTGTGTAGGGAAAGTGTATGGGAGAATACTGATTGAGAGAGTGAGGAGGTTAAACGGAGAGAATGGGGAAGAACAAGGAGGATTAGG
>JABUQX010096983.1:15000-17500 GCA_015478945.1 Trachelipus rathkii
CGGCCCCCACAGTGCAACACCTCTCATACAAAACAAATACACACACATAACTGAAAATTATTTAAGAAACCAACAACAAACAATAGACTAAATGAACATGCACCAGAAATTGCATCGAATGTCGAACTCTCTTTCCCGTAACAGTCCAATCAATCTTTGTCCAAACTAAGATGCGGCCACCAGCCAAACCTGCAATATTACAAATATAGATTTAAAATTTACCAGACAACTTTAAATATTTGCACAAAATACAAGCAGGCCTCGGAAACTGTGTCTCACTTCCTCCTAGAGTGTCCAGCCAACCATCGTCCCAGAGCAATCTGGGACATCACAAATTTAAGCAATCTTTGGAGGAGGCCGACTCCGGCGGCGGGGTATCTTAGCGAGGTGTGGCCACGGGAAGAGAAATTAAAAAAAGTATATATATATATATATATATATATATATTATATATATATACTATATAATTATGAATATAAATATATATATATATTTATACTTATTATATATATAATATATAATATACATATATATATTATATATATATATATATATATATATATATATATATAGTATATATATATATACTATAATATATATTATATATTATATTATATATATATTATATAATATATATATTATATATATATATATATATATATATATATATATATATATATATATATATATAATCTACGGCATTTCCCAAGATTGGGGGTTAGGTGCGCAACATATACCGGAAAGAGAAAAGTAGAAGAAGATTATGACTTAAGTCGAAAAGAAAGCTCCCACCTAACTGTCCCCCCCATACCCTTAAGTCAGAATTTGTCGCAGTCAGAAAGATCCACCCTAGAGCTAAACGAGACTGCGACGGACCCTCAGTGGTATCTCTTCAATGTTTGGTTCATCCCCAAGGCAGGCCCACAGCCATACCCCCCTCACAAAACCCAGAAATTCACTCCTATTATGTACCTTCCTTCTCGCCTCTACCAAACTCACATTTCTCTTCTTCAGGCAGACATTAAGTGACTCAATAAAATTTTCTTCGGTCTCAAAGTCGGTCGATTCCCAGCACACTCACCACTGTACATCGGCTTAACCAACCAACTATCACGCATTCTTTCCATATGCCCAAACCATCTCAATGTACTCTCGTTTATTCTCTCATTTACAACTCCCTAATCCATTCATCCCTCATTTTGTCATTTTTTCTCACACCTAACACGCCCCTAAGATTGTCGATCTGAACACATTGTACCTTAGATCTATACATCTTATTTCAGACCATAGTTCCACTACTATACATTAAGAAAGATAACAACATACATTCTTTCAAAATCCTAACGCACTCAAGATTTAGACCCTTTACATCCAAGAAGTATTTAATTACACCAGCTTTTCTACTACAACATATACCTTAAATTTTTAAACTCAAATACTTGTTCCGGTTGTTCACCATTTAACATGACTTCCAACCGCGGACTCTCCTCATTCACTACTATTACCTTACTTTTATCAACATTTACTTTCAAACCCCTCCTTTTACACACCCTGCCAAACCCCTCTACTAATCCTCTCCAACTTTCTTCAGATTCGCCACACAAAACCAAATCATCTGCGTACAATAAGGAGGGCACCCTCCACTCTCTTCCTTTCTTCATCATTCTAACATTTTTCGTTGCCTGTAAACATCTGTAGAGAGAGAGAGAGAGAGAGAGAGAGAGAGAGAGAGAGAGAGAGGAGAGAGGGAAGAGGAGGGAGAGGAGAGAGAGAGAGAGAGAGGAGAGAGAGAGAGAGAGAGAGAGAGAGAGAGAGAGAGAGAGAGAGAGAGAGAAGAGAGAGAGAGAGAGAGCGAGAGAGAGAGAGAGAGAGAGAAGAGAGAGAGAGAGAGAGAGAGAGAGAGAGAGAGAGAGAGAGAGAGAGAGAGAGAGAGAGAGAGTGTGTGTGTGTGATTCTTCTTCTTGAGCTGGTGTTCGGACTGCTGAGTTCAGCAATTCTGGCAGGTCTAGATGGTGTAGTAGAGGGCATTAGTTATCTCTTCTTCTTCTTCCTACACTGGCAGGTCTAGTTGTTGTAGTAGAGGGCTTGTAGTTATCTCTTCTACTTGTTCCTTCTCTGCACAGGTAGTAGTTGATGGTTGTTCTTTGATAGCTCCTCGTATTAGGCTTCGTTTATAGGTTGAGGGACCTAAGTATCAACAGATAATAGGGGTTACACCTTTCACTGTTGAAGCCCCCGCCTTCACCAACAAGAGGGTATATGTTTACGCTTTAATTGGTACTTCGGGGCTAATGAACCTTCAATATAAGTGGTTATAACACTTTTAACAGGTATTTCTTTACAGTAAGGTGTTAAAAATAACTGTAGTTTTTGGTTATCTTTAATAAAAATCATATTTGCTATATTCAAATGAGTCGCTGACTTAACGTCACGCGCAATAATATTCCCTACAATTCTACTATTTACAAATACATTGCTGACCTGCGTCCGAGTTAAGTTT
>JABUQX010096983.1:22500-29703 GCA_015478945.1 Trachelipus rathkii
TTTTTTATTTTTAATTTTTATCTTAAATTTGGTGTATTTTTTAACTTTATTTTTTTACGTTTTATTTTACATTTATCTTTGTGTTTAATTTTTTAATTTATTTTTTTTTCATTTTAAATTTTTTTTTTTTTTTAAATTTTTTTTTTTTATTTTTTTATTTTTTTTTTTTTAATTTTTTTTTTTTTTTTATTTTTTTTTTTTTTTTTTTTTTTTTTTTTTTTTTTTTTATTTTTTTTTATGTTTTATTTATTTTTGCTTTATTTGCTTTAAACTTTTTGTTTTTACTAAAAAAAATTATGCTTTTCATGTTTAAAACGTAAAAATTTACGTTTTTACATACCCTAAAGCAGTAAATCAGTAAATCAGTAAATCAAACCACCCACCCCTCCCCTCGCCCTTGATCTATTGATCTATTGATCTATTGATCATTGATCTATTGATCTATTGATCTATTGATCTATTGATCTATTGATCTATTGATTCAAGTCATATTTTGTATAACATAACACTAAAAACTTTTTAAATTTTTTTTTGTTGTTTATTTGCCTTCAACATTTTGTTTGTACTAAAACTTTTATACTTTTCATGCTATAACGCAAAAATTTACGTTTTTACATACCCTAAATCAGTAAATCAGTAAATCAAACCACCCACCCCACCTTCCACCATTCTGTGATGTATATTGATCTATTGATCTATTGATTCAAGTCACATTTCGAGTATGATTTTGGATAGCATAAACTCAAAATCAGTTCTTTAACAAAAATCACGAATATATGCCATAACGTAACAAAGTTTTCACACTAATAAAGCAAACATAGCATCATCTGAACTAAAGAAAATAATGTACACGACAGCCTAAAAGCACCATCTTAAACACGAAAAACTGGAATAACATAACAAAGTTCACACTTCACACAGTAAAGGTAACTACACAGCATACAAAAACGTAACCTATTCACACTTTTTCAAACATATCATTAACATATCAATGTTAATTTCACATTAACATGGTAATATTTAACAAAAGATTTAACATAACCGTACCTAACCATCATAATACCTGAAATAAATGACACATCACACACACACACAAACCCAACACCACACACACACACACACACCACACACACAACACACAACATTACGCAATAGTAACACCTGAAATATTTTTAGGCTTATCTCTTTTTAAACTCCGCCCCCCTTTTCAGAAAATATCAACTCGAAACATGAAAATGATTTATGCTATATCCACTTGCATAAAGTGATGCAATACTTATTATATTTATTAAACAAACTGTAAATCTGGCAACGCGTATCATAAGAGGCTAAATTGCAACTCGTATAGATTTGGGGAGCTGTGTTATATATAAATCAGCGAGCCACTCGATAGGGCATTCTTAATCAAGAGTTCTTACGATCAACACTTTAAGACATATTCGTTGGATCCTGTTGTATCATCATCCGAGTTTTTATAACTACACATGAGGATTTTTTCAAATCAATACTTATTCAGCTAGGTAAGGCTTTTGTATTAATTTAATATATATATTATATATATATATATATATATATATATATATATATATAATATATATTTATATATATATCTATTAAATAATATATATATACTATAATATATATATATATATATATATATATATATATATATATATATATATATATATATATATATATATTATAATATATATATATATATATATATATATATTCTCATTTAAAAATAACATTGTAACACATCTAATCAATAATTAATGACACGTAAAGTAATTAAATACATTATCAATTAAGAATAGTGGGAAAATGATTTATACATATGTCTAAAAAAAAAATTATTCTTTTCCAGAAACGTGTTGAATATACAACCATCCGTTTGAGTAAAAAGCATCTTACGTGACGTTATCAAAACACCGTTTAAAAATGGTATGTTGCTGTTATTGCTGTGTAGATAAATATATTTAATATATGTTATGAGAAATACTATGTTAAACTAATATATTACTGGCATAATGACCTAATTTGTTGAAAACTTGATTTAATATTGTTTAACTGTATCATAAATAGATAATAATGGACTATTTATTCCAGGCTAACCCTTCGAGAATGAACCCCTCTAATAAGAAGAGAAAGACCACTATAACGGACATAACGCATATCTCTGTAGAGAAACTTAAAAGGTCAATGGAACGTCACACATATGAAGTAAATGTTATAGATGAAAACTTTTTCCATGGTCCAAGAGATCTTGAAGTATCGTTTGAAATGGTTGTAAGTGAAGTCATTGATGCTATATTACAAGACTTGGACTATGATAGGACGCGTATGAGGGTTGGAATCAATTTCACTTTTGGCGATGATCAGTCACCTGACCGGAAATACTATGTAAACATCAGCTATAGAGATATATTAGACAATATTGGGGTGAAAGAGATGATGAGACGTTTGGAAGGGTCATTTCAGTCCGGTGACAAGGCAACCTTTACCAAATTCAAAGTAGTAGCTACCGTGTTCATGATAGCTAAAGGAAAAGGCGTTGACTGTAAAACCGATGCATTCGAGCCACAAAATCTTAGTTTCAAACATCGTTACATTAGTAAAGTTCATCTAGAGAAAGGTGCTGTAGGGTGCGCTTTCAAAGCTGTTGTGCTGTTTAGGAAAATAACGAGAGAATGTGTAGAGTCCAGAGGTATTCATTCGTGTACAATTGAGAATGAGGCAGAAGCGTTAGCTAAAAAATGTGGTATGGAATATACAGATTCTTTCATAGTAACTGATTTTGAAAAAATCGAGAATATCGAAAAATGCCGTATAGTCGTATTCGGTCCTGAAGGTAATGGAGTAAAAATACTTTATAATCCATCTAACGAGAACAGAAATGACCCTTTATACATTATAGGCCACGACGGAGTAAATCATTATTATGCTATAACAGAAGATAAGTTAAAGTTATGTTTTGAGAATACCAAGAAAAAGAATGCATATATGAATGGTATCTTTTGCACATATTGTTACACTTTCAACAGTAATAATATAGCACATATTAGACTGTGAACATTATGGATGTAGACAGTGTCTATACGATAAGTGTCAAGGCTCATTTGATCACGATGGTATATTCCATGAATGTCGTGAATGTAATCGTGAATTTTATAATGCATTCTGTTTTAAAAAACATCAGGATAATAACACGTGCAAGAAAATAAAGATTTGTACACTCTGTCTTGAGCAAATAAAGGCTGATCGTAAAGGTAGTTTCAAACACGATTGCACAAAAGCTTATTGCAAAACATGCAAGTACATTATACGAGCCTAAAGAAGACGAATATCATATATGCTACATGAAAAAGAAAATTAAGAAGAAGAAAGATACGGATCCGGTGGTTTATACATGTTACTATGATATCGAGACATACCAGGAAGATAAAGGATATGATGATAAAGGAAGAAGAATAATAGAATTGCGTCCTTATTTACTGGTAAGCCAGATGATATGCGAAATGTGCACAGATAAGGAAGGTGAACAAGTATGTTCACATTGTGGTCCAAGAACAAGAACATTTAAATTAGAGACCGAAAAAACGCCTGTAAATCAATTTATAGACTTCCTGATGGATTTTTCAGAGAAAAATCATGAGTCAAAAGTGATTGTTGCTGCACATAATGGCGGAAAATTTGATCATCAGTTCGTATATGCATCATTACTGACACACCCAAGTTCAGATTCTATCAGCAGAAGTCCTATAAAAAGAGGCAATAAAATCATTTCAATGGGATCGAATGGAAATATAGTCTTCAGGGATACATTGCTTTTCACACCATGTGCATTGAAAAGCTTGCCTAAATGCATGGGTGTCAGTGAAAAAGACAATTCCAAAGGTTTCTTTCCCTATACATTTTTAAATGAAGATACATTGAATTATAAAGGCCTATTCCTGATAAGAAATTCTTCGAAGTAGATAAAATGTCAACAAATGAAAGACAAGAATTTGAAGAGTACTATAATAAGTTTATAGGTAAAGAATACAATATTTATGAAGAATGTGAAAAGTACTGTGCCCAAGATGTTAATATACTAAGAAAATGTTTTGAGAAGTTTAGAGGTAGTTTCATTAAAGAATTTGATATAGATTGTCTAGATAACAACACAACAATTGCATCTTTATGCTTTACACTTTATAAAAATGTTTTTATGCCTGATGAAAAAATCACTATTCTAGGTCGAGAGAACCCTAAACCTTTCACCTATGAAGCAATTCGCTGGCTTATGTATCAGGAAAAATTGAACAATATAGACATAAGGCACGCTCGCAACGGTGGAGAGAAAGGGTTTAAAATTAAGAACAAATGGCTTTACCCTGACGGGTTTGGTTATGTAAAAGGAGTGAAAACTGCTTTCCTATACCATGGTTGTGCATGGCATGGACATAAAGACTGCAATAAAGGAAAAGGGATGCTGCATAACGTATCGGCTGTTGACCGTTACAATCTCACCATGAAACAAGAAGATAGGTATAAAGAAGCCGGGTTTAATGTAGTACGTGTGTGGGAATGTGAATGGAAGGTACAAAAGACCCAATTCATTCAAGATCCTGATCATACCGATGAAAACATAAGCATTAGCGACTATATTCAGCGTCTTAGCAATGATGTTGTTAACAACAGACTCATAATAGACAATTCATTGTTTGGAGGCCGCACTGAACCATTCGTACATTACTATCCACCAACTAAAGGGCAGAAGATCATGTATTTAGACTATACATCACTTTACCCTTATGTTCAGAAACGAATGAAATACCCTTGTGGTCCGCCTGAAAAACTAATAGGTGATAAAGTACCAGACATTGAATCATTTAAGAATGGTATCAATGATAAATATTTCGGTGCAGCTTACATTAAGATTCTTCCTCCTCAGGACTTATACATCTCCCCGTCCTCGCTAAACGAGCCAAAAATAAATTAATATTTCCACTCTGTGTAAAATGTGTTAAAGAAAATTGTGCGAAATGCAATCATGATAAGAATGAACGTGCTATTGAAGGTGTATACACAACACCTGAAATTCAGCTAGCATTAGAGATGGGGTACGAAATAATTAAAATATTTGATGTTTGGTAGTTTAAATAAAAGGGGTTTTTATTTGAAGGGTATGTGAACCACTTCATAAAAATAAAAACAGAGGCATCAGGACCACCAAATAATATTCACGAAGACGATCCTGATTTCGAGGAAAAACTTAAAGAGTTTGTCCGTCTTTTCAGAGAAAAGGAAGGTGTCGAACTTGATATTAACAATATCAAGAAAAACCCTGGGATGCGGTTCATTGCAAAATTATGTCTCAATTCTCTTTGGGAAAAATTTGCACAAAATACGCCTACAAGAGGAGATGTAGTATGTACTAGTGATAAACAAGTATGGGAACTAATCAATCAATGTGACAATGAAGTCACTAGCGTTATTCCAATAGGCTGTAAATATGTTGTAACAGTTGTCAAAAATGAACTAGCCAAACGTTCGTCAACTGCAACCAATATCCACATCGCATCGTTTGCGACTGCATATGCACATATAAAATTATCGAGCTTCCTTAACAAAGTCATAAAATACAAAGGGGCATTGTACTGCGATAACAGACTCTTGGTATTTTGTCGCTGGGAGAAATACGATTGAAGTTATGAAACGGAAATCTTTTTAAGGTAAACTAACAGATAATAGCAGATTAGGTTCTGAGGCATAGCGCCGACTGCCTTTGTGTGTGTACTGTGACCTAAATCTATGCTGTTAGAATAAGAACTGCAGATGGGAATATAAAATATATTGTAAAAGCAAAGGTCTTACAATCAATAAAGATACAAAGGATACTATTAATTTTGAAAAATTGTTAAAGTTAACGTATGATCGTTGCTCTGAAAATAGTATATGGTAACGATGGTCATTGTCAATATATCAAAACCATGAATGTTACACGTGAAGCACATGAATGATATACAATTGATAATGGTTGGATAACAGATGAATGTACGAGACGAGACCTACCACATAAAAAAGTTGCACGATAGACGAGTCACAAGAAATCCTCATGCTATTTACACGGAAGTAGCAAGGAGGGTTTGTTGTTACAGTGTGCATAATTATAACTTTTCAGCCTGGAAAATATGGAGGTGTTAGTATTGTTGATGGTACTAAAATGGTCCAGCACACATCCGATAAGCGATTCTTTATTAAAAATTCATGTCGCACTGCATCATATGGTTATAAGGGTACATTAATTTCCATTTAATATATTATAAATATTTATCTATGTCTAATGTATAATGTTTAATGTTTTTCCAATGTACAAATATTCTGAATAATAAAAGTAAATAATAAAGTTATTTTTATTAACCCTTACATAAAATCATTTTCATGTTTCGCGTGTTGACACCTTTCTGAAAGTGTGTTGTGTGTGTGTGTGTGTGTGTGTGTGTGGTGTGTGTGTGTGTGTGTTCATTTAATTCTTAGTTCATTACATCAAAGTTAGGTTAGGATATGATAAATCTTTTGTTAACTATTACCATGTTAAATTGTGAAATTAACATTGATATGTTAGAGATATTTTTGAAAAAGTGTGAATAGGTTACGTTTTATGTATGCTGTGTTCGTTACTTTAGCTATGTTGTTAAGTGTTGGAACTTTGTTAATGTATCAGTTTATTCGTGTTTAAGGTGCTTTAGGCCTGGTCGTGTACATTATTTTCGTTAGTTCAGATGAGTGCTATGTTTGCTTATTAGTGTGAAAGTACTTTGTTACGTTAGCATATATTCGTGATTTTTGTGATTAAAGAACTTGATTGTTATGTTATGCTTATTCCAAAGTCATACTCCGAAATTGTGACTTGAATCAATAGATCATAGACAACTGTAAATCACAGAATGGTGGAAGGTGGGTGGGTGTTTGATTTACTGATTTACTGTTTAGGGTATGTAAACGTAATTTTTGCGTTATAAACTGAAAAGTAATAAAAGTTTTTAGTAAAAACAAAATTGTTTAAAGAAACAAAAACAAAAATCAATAAAAGTTTTTGTGTTATTTATACAAAATATGACTTGAATCAATAGAGTCAATAGATCAATAGATCAATAGATCAATAGATCATAGATCAATAGATATAGATCAATAGATTCAATAGATCAAGCGAGGGAG
>JABUQX010096984.1:0-7500 GCA_015478945.1 Trachelipus rathkii
TATTAATTTAGTATTTAACGAATCCAAAAATACTAAGTACGTTTTCACTTTAAACTGGTCCTTTCCTGAAAAATATATGATCATTCTCACTCACTTTCTCCAGCAGTACGTTTTCTTTTCGGTTGTTTTTTTGCGTTTCTGAAGAATAGCTATGGTCTTTACAAGAATCTTAGCTTTTTTTGTCTCAAAATCCTCAAATTTGTCTCGAATTGAAGCAATGAAGGACACTAAACTGTCGTAAGAAACGCAGGTTGCAAGTTCAATATGTGTTGCCTATAGAGACTGACTTGCTGCATTAAACTGATGAAGTATAGAGTCCCAGAGAATGCAAAGGAGTGCTGTTTCAAATTGTTCCATTTTTGAATGCAGCGAAGATGATTCAATTCTTGTGGCTTGTGTTTGGTTCTCATCATCACGTATTTTCATCAGTGCAGAGCAGATTTTTGCGTAGTTTTCGCGCAATGCACGTGTTGCATCACTTCGAGCAGACCATCGTGTAACTGACGAGACTTCACAACAGTTCCCTTAATTACTGATATCAGTATACCCCATCTATGTGTAGATGAAGAAAAAAAGTGTTACAATGCCTGAAGAAATCCAACAATTGAAACAGCATCTAAACAGCATTCTGCAGCATATGAACCCACTAAATTCAAGGAGTGTGCAGAACAAGGAACAAATTCAGCTTCTGGGTTTTCTTCTTTGATTCTAGCTTGAACACCAAAGTATTTTCCTGCCATGTTACTGGCATTGTCGTAGCTTTGACCTCGACAGTCACCTATTGGAATCGTGCTTACTTTTAAAGTTTCTAAAATAACATCAGTCAGTGTAGCACTATCATGACCAGAAATGTTTATAAACTGTAAAAACTTTCAACTGTTTTACCGCTGCTTTTTACATAGCGCAAAATAAAAGTTAATTGATCACAGTGAGAGATATCTGGTGTCGAATCTACGCTAATACTATAGTATTTTGCAATTTTCACCTCTGACACAATAGTAGCAAAAACCTTCCCAGCCATCAATTGAATAAACTCATTGCATGTTGTAGAAGACAGGTATGAAACATTACCTTTACCAACATTTCGGAAGCGAGATAAATGATCTGCTAAAAATAGATCGAACTCTGCCAAAAGCTCAATACATCCAAGGAAATTGTCATTTTGAGGAGAGCCGATTATTTCATTTTCACCTCTAAAAGCAAGTCCACGCAACAACTCTACGTAAAACATTTTTCCAGTATTCACATTCTTTTTCATACTTGGTGTGCAGCTGTGAATCAATATGTACTTGTTTTCGGGCTAATAATGTAGATTGGATAACACTATTTCGATGGGTATCACTATTATTATGTTCCAAGATACGGTTAGCATGTTTCCAGTCATTAAATCCTAGAGTGAAGTTACTGTCCAGGGTATTAAATAATTTGCACACAGAGCAGTACACTTTACCAGACGATTCTGAAAACTATGGCCACATTCGTTTAATGGTCTCACCATTCGTAAGCTGTCGAAAAAATCCACTGGGATTCAAATACCGAGTTCTTCCATCCTCATAAACTCTTACTGATTTTTTGAAACTAGTGTCTACATCCACTTTTTGTTCAATATTTTTGATAATAAATGATGAACGGAATTCATCAGTTATAATGCCAGGCCATGTTGTAGGGTCTTCGTATTGTAGAGTATGAGAAGTAGTGCTAGATGGCACTTCTCGGCGGATAATATAGACTAAAGTTTCAGCGGAATCATCATCAGTTTTACCCGAAGTGTCTTCTTCAACAGCTAGAAATATAGGAGTAGTTGTACATTCCGAAGCTGTACTGCAACTACTGACATTCTCAGTAGTTCCCTCAGCATGTGAGTCGGCTGTAGCTGTCACAGAAGATTTAAATATGTCTGATATCTTCCGAGTACATGCCACATAGTTCAGTCGCCTTTCTTCTTTTTCTGCTTTATTTTTCCGTTTTTGCGCTCCACTTATGTACCTTCTACCGATATCACGATCTCTTGCAGCCATTATCTATCTCTGAAAATGAGCCTATAACGTTTCAAGCTCTGTATTCGACGAACTATAATCACTATTCACCAAATGACAAAAAATTTTAAAAGTAAACTGAAAAAACAGAAGCGTTTCGTTTCGGAACGTTCTGACTCAGAACGATCCGAAACGTTTTATTTCGCAGAACTCTTTCGAATTAATGCGTTCTCAAAGAAATGCAAGAAAGTTTCATAATAATTTTTTTATTTTATATACAGGCAGAGTAAAAGAGCAGCAGCAGCATATATAGCGGAGTATACATAAGCTGGTGCTGGCTGGCTGGCTGCTGGCTACATATTGGTTATGTTGTTATATATATATATAAGAGTTATATATATATAGCTATATATATATATATATATATATATACATATATATTTATTTCATTTGCTATATATATATATGTTGTTACATATATATGCTGGCTGCTGGCTGGTTGCTGCTACAGCTGGTGCAGCTAAATATATATATATGAGCTATATTACAGCATGCTGCTGGCTGGCTGGCATGGGCTGCTGCTGCGGGCTGGCATGCTGGGTGCAGCAGGCTGGCTGGGCTGCTGCTGCTGGCGCAGCAGCAAGAGCTACTGGTTATGCCATGGGTTGGCTGGCATGGGTTATATATATATATATTATGCTATTATATATATATAAATATACATATTAGCTGAGCAGCAGCGAGTTAAGAAGCAGCAGCTATTAGCTATTACTGGCTATGTTGCTGGTTATGGCATACTACATATATATTATTGGTGCTACAGCATAGCGAAGAGCAAAGGCTGTTGTTATTACTGGTTAGCATATATGTATATAGCTATTGCTGGTTACATATATATTATACATGGTTGTTATATTAGCAATATATATATATATAGTTATGTATATATATATATATATATATATAAATAATACATTTCCAAAAAATTCTTAACAGCTTTGAACACACATTCGAACGAGTTCTTAAAGCGAAAATATAACGATTTGGAACGTTTTTACTTTGTTTCTTACACGTTCGAACTTTTGATTTTGTGCTAAAAGAGTTTCAAGACATTTTCATATTTTTATTATATATTTATATATATATATATATATATATATAGTAAGATAAAAATATATATAAGTTATATATATATATATATATATATATATATATATTATATAAGGTTATATATTATATATATATATGCTCTTGATCACAAAAACCCAGAAAATGAGCAGTTTTGAAATTTTGAAATATTTTTGAAAAAGCGTGCTAAAAATATAGGTTACAGGCCCCTAAGCGCGGAGCCCGGGGCCCGGGGCCATGGCCCAGTTGGCCCATTGGGTAATCCGGCCCTGGTTTCCATCACAAATCATTGATATTCGCGTTGTCTTACCTTTCAGACCAAACTTTTTCTGAGTTAATTCCGATTATTTTGTCCACTTTTAATATAATTATAATATCGAAACTACTTTAGATTTTGACTTTACTGTTTTTTTTCTAACTCTTCAACTATCTATTAATTAATTAATATTAATTAATAGAACTCTGGATATAGATATATATATATATTTAGGTGAACCCATATCACAAGCTAAAGTACTACAAGATGGTTTCCCTATATTCCACCCGAGGCCCTTAGAAATTGATTTGGTGCTATCCATCAGATTTTTAAAGAAGATAGTGGCCTCACAATCTGCTTTTGGTTGTATCCCCTTCAGAGTTTTTGGAAGTGACAAAGTGTTTTTGCCATAAAACCCAATGATAAATCCTCTGAAATTTCATTCACTTAGGGCACATATGGTGAGTAAGGCCATGACATGTTATATATATATATATATATATATATATATATATATATATATATATATATATATATATATAATATATATATATATATATATAATATGTTATATATATATATATATAATAGATAAAATAGATTTGTTGTTAGGGAACCTCAACTTTCATAAGGAACAAAAAGACTTTGATATCATTTAATTAGGACGTTTCGGGTTAACCAAACCCATCATCAGCTAAAACATAATTAAAATTACAGTAAAATAATATTTTGAAAGTTAATAATAATAATAATAATAATAATAATAATAATAATAATAATAATAATAATAATAATAATAATAATAATAATAATAATTATATCACTACAGACACACAATAATAATAAAAATAATAATAAAAATAATAATAATAATAATAATAATAATAATAATAATAATAATAATAATAATAATAATAATAATAATAATAATAATAATAATAATAATAAAAATAATAATCAAAAATAAAAATAAAAAATATTTTATTCCTTATTGATTAAAGGAAGTATTATTATTATTAATACAAAGGAATATATAGATGAGAAAAGGGCTACTATGACATTTTCGTCCATTGAGCCCTAAATAATAATAATAATAATAATAATGTCCGCAAAATAATAATAATAATAATACCGTCATGGAGAAGGAGCATAAGAAACACACACACACACATACACATTAATAATAGAATATTAATAATAATAATAATTATAATAATAATAATAATAATAATAATAATAATAATAATAATAATAATAATAATAATAATAATAATAATAATAATAATAATAATAATAATAATAATAATAATAATAATAATAATAATAATAATAATAATAATAATAATAATAATAATAATAATAATAATATTAATAATAAATAATAATTATATTGGTATTCATAACATCAAACCGCTATCAGCATTGGCTTTGTAAATTCTAAGAGAAACTCTGAAAGAACAATTAAATATTAATAATAGCTATAGGAATCATCACCATCCGTCGTAGAATAGGACATAACGAGGGTAGGAATGCCCTCGTTAGTATTTAGATAATAAGAAGCTTCTGATATTTCTACGAAACGACTCAATGGTGAGTGATCCCTGAACATTTTTGGGGAGATTATTCCACAAATCTATGACCTTATTTGTGATAGCCTTCCGAGATTTCGTTAGGGTGAATTTCGCTTTGACTAAGGTAAGGGAATTGTTATGGAGCTTGTTTGTTCCTCAAGTTTTGGTCTCAGCAATATTATGTTAGCCAAAGACCATTTGAGTTCAGTTTGTGAATTTAAAGATGTGACTACTTACTGTAAGGGTGTAAATATCATGAAGTTTCAACATGTAAAAATTTATGAATTGAATTGTGGGATTGTGTGTTCCCGGTAGTTATGGGGCCCTGATATTACACGAATTATTATTATTATTTTTAATAATAATAATAATAATAATAATAATAATAATAATAATAATAATAATAATAATAATAATAATAATAATAATAATAATAATAATAATAATAATAATAATAATAATAATAATAATAATAATAATAAGAAGAAGAAGAAGAAGAATTAATATAACAATTTCAATACAAATAACAATATCTATAATCGATATAACAATAATAAAGAACAAAAATAGTAAAACGAAAAATAAAAAGAAAAAAATTATAAAAACAAACTAAAAAATAAAATAAAAAATTATATCAAAATAATAAATATATTACCTGTTTAGATGACAGTCTCGAAAAGAATGCATAATAATAACGAAAACAAATGTTTATATACCAAATTATAATTATCAGAGGATTGGTTGGTTGTATGTTGTATGTTTGGGCATTTTTAAAAAATAAGTATAAAATATACATTTGGCACAATAGAGTCAATAAATTAAATTAAACAGTGATTAAAACGGGATTAGTAAAGTAAAATATATAAATAAATAAATAAATAAATAAATTAAGACAAAATAACCCGATTGAGTATCCATCAGAATTAAGTTGGGCTATGAAAAGCTCTCGAGAATCCTTCTCTCAAGCAAACCTGACGCTGGAGACAACACCTTGAAATGTAATGACGGCTCTCTGCAGAATGGGTCCTGATAGCGGAATTCTCCGGTGAAGTTAATGGTCTATTTGTTCTAAATGAAAGACCCAGATGTTTTGAAATCCTGCTGCAGTTGTAGGCCTGTCTGACCTACATAACGGGCTTGGCAGTCTGCACAAGAATAAGAATAAATAAACGAGGCCCTCAAACAAGCTGGCTGAATATCCTTCATTCTGAAAAAAACTATTCATTTTAAAATCATTGATAGGTATAAAAATACTTCATAAGATGGAAAAATTTAAGAAATTGATAATTGAAGGTGTTTGACGAGCTTCGGAATGTTGAAACCAAAGTAAGGAACCTTTAAATAGACTCACTGCAATGATGAATCCACACTTAGCTTCTTAGGACGAAAAATGTCTTTCAAGAACCTGTTGACAAGTTTATAAAAGAGTTGATCTGAAAATAAATTAAATTTAGCAAACTGAGTTAGAAATTGAACTTCTTTATGAAAATCCAAACACAAGATGTTAGAGTTTGTAAGCTCTAAAAAAATTCGGCACAACCAGACAATTTGGCGGATCCGAGAAAGGAAGCTGAAAAATTGGTACCAAGCATATAATTGTGGTAGGCTTTCTATAAATGGAAGTAGAAAAGCCACCCACAGTACGGTGATCTCTGACATCCAAAAAGGGCAATGAATTCTCATTCCCCTCCTCCATGCTAAACCTAATATTCTGATGTGTAAAACTAAAAATTGTAAGACATCACTTTGTTCTCTAAAAATCAAAAAACAATCATCAACATACCTTCCAAAGAGTAATGGCTTAAAATCTGAAATTTTAAGATTTAGCTGTTCCCATTTCTCAGGGTTAGGTGGGTAAAGACTAAAATATGGATGGATCACTATATTAATAGAAAGATTTTGGATTTGGGGAAGTGAAATTTTGTATGACTTTGTTGAAAGTAATACGGGGTTTATGATATTTAGGGGATGTATGCTGTTTTCTTTAGAGGTTTTTGATTTATCTTTCTCCTCAAGCTTTTTGTAGTTAGTGTACCTTTTGTAACTAGGAAGCTCTCTCTTCCAACATTATCAGGTGATGATGGGGAGGTGGTCGGAGTTTAGATCAGCTTGTGTTGACCAGTGGAGTTTTGTGTGCAAATTTGGTGAGCATAGTGTTATATGTCTGATGATGTGAATGTTTGGTTGGTTTGAGGTGGGTTTCCTGGTTTGACGTTTGTGTTGCTTAACATGTTTGGGTTTTCAAGGTTGGCAATGATGCGTGTATTCCTC
The DNA here is from genome assembly GCA_015478945.1 of Trachelipus rathkii. Classification (NCBI taxonomy): domain Eukaryota; kingdom Metazoa; phylum Arthropoda; class Malacostraca; order Isopoda; family Trachelipodidae; genus Trachelipus; species Trachelipus rathkii. The sequence goes on from JABUQX010096984.1 coordinate 7,203, forward strand.
TTTGGTTTGCTTCTTAAGCGTTGTACCATGTACGGTGGTGGAGTTGAAGTTGCCTCCCCACTATGAGGTTTGGAAGGTGATAGATTTAGGTGAATTTAGTGTGTAGTTACTGGGGCAGTGTGGTGAGGTGTGGTGGGGAACGTAGAGGTTTATTAGATTGTGTTTTTTTTTATTTATCATTGTTGTGAAGAATTGTATTTTGGTGGGTGTTGTCATTTAATGCCGTTGTAATTTGCAAGGTGTTATTTATATGTGATAGTGAGTTGTGATTAAAGGGTTAGTAGAGCGTGATTTTGGG